>CM069241.1:18980313-19266890 GCA_035582765.1 Acer negundo | reverse complement strand
GTAATTTTCCTAATATTTGAGGACTTGTGATGTATGCAAGATGCCAAAACATGTCCAAACGGTGAGCGTAAAACCTATACTTCCTATATATAAAAAGAGTGGATTGCCAAGGTGGAATTATAGCTCCCTACATTTTGTTTGATCTTTTATTTTTTTATTTTTTTATTTTTTAATTCTTTAAAAGTAAAATTATAAATACAACCTTTAAATTTTATATAATTATTTAATATATAGCTTTTAATAAGATTTTAGTTATAGCATCCCTTATTTTTTTAGGAAAGTCAAATGATAAATACAAGTCTTCGAGTTTGTAGAATTATTTAATAGACATGTCTTAGTAATAGTAACACAACATGGATTGTATAGTAATTTCCAATTACAAATAATACCTTTAAAGTTTATAGTAATTACTTTTGTCATGCAACATGATGACTTAAGTATAAATATATATACCGAGGAAGTTTATAAGTAAAAGAAAGAAAAAATGTAAAATAAAATAAAAAAAAGGGATTTGATTACAAGCAGTGGATTCATCTGATAAGGAAGATATAGATATCAGTTATTAAAGATTTAAATAATCATTTCATCACAATTTAGTTGAAAAGTATTTTTGGATGTAAAAAAAATATGATTTAGTTGTTGAATTTAAATTGTTGAGATGTTCAATAAAAGTTGCAAACAATTGTATATAGATTACCATTCTTAAATCATCGTGGGAAAAACCTCTTTCGAGACAAGTGTAGAAGACAAGTGTAGAAGAGTTTCTTGTCAAACCCATGAATTTAAGACTTTCTCAAGATGTTATATCAATGTAATAACATTTACATAAATTAAAACTATACCATATTATATTAACATCTTTTATTTTTCAAGAATATATATATTTATAAATACGAAACTCAAATACTAATTTAAGCGCATGTGCCCTAAAAACTAGTAATAATATAAAAGATAGGAAATTTACAAAGTCCAACGATGGACTCAATAGATAAGAATAAAGGGAAATGTTATCAACATTTCTCATTTACCTTTCTCATTCATTGTTTGATACGTATACACTTTTTTATTTAATAAAAAACTCTTACTTTTTGCTGTAAATCTTATTTACTTATTTACCCCTTATTAATGAATTGATAGAAGAGCTTTTTATTAAATAAAAAAGTGTATACGTGTCAAGTAATAAGTGGATAATGTAAATGGGAAAGGTAGATAGCATTCCTCAAGAATGAAAGGTGAAAAAAATATAAAAGAAAAAGAAAAATAAAAAGAGAGAGAGAGATGAAGAAGAGCGGCTGAGAGAAAGAAAATAGGAGAAAATTAATTTAATCTTCGGTGGGTGATAAATCGGAATTCAAGCTAGTGTTTAGAATTCTCCATAAGTCTTGTTATGTTGTTTTGCTCTCTTCGTAGAGTTTGTATCATTTTAAAAAGGGTTAATAGCATAAATGCCTTATCAATTATACGCGAAGTAGCGATGTGTCCTATAATAATAATTTTTTTTCTTAGCATTAAACCGCATAAACTATTGTTTTATTGGTAAACAGTTGGGTTAAGGGGTATCTATAATCGAGTTTTGTCAATAAACGATAGTTCAGTGGGTTTAATGCCAAGAAAAAAAAAAAGTTTAGGGGGCACGTTGCTACTTCGCGTATAATTCAGGAGGCTTTGGTACTATTAACCCTTTTAAATTTTGAAATTCCCTTGTATGTATAAATGATTGTTTAAGAATAATTTATGGGAATTGGATGAGGGATTTTAGTATATTTTGATCTAGTGACCCGTTGAATTAGATTTGTAACAATATATAATATTTGGGTAACTGGATAATTGAGTTACTTAAGGTTTGATATTGTGTTTTGTTTCAATATGAGTATAAATATTGTTAAATTGATAAAAACTAGTGTTATTGGGACTCTTATAGAATTTGAATGAATATTTCTAAATTCTAAGTGTTAAACTCTTTTAAAGTTAACACAGTTTGACATTTTATATATTAATAGAATCTATATAATATATAAAAGCTGACCCTTATAGCGCCACGTGTCATTGTGAGAAAGTTTTAAACTTAAATGTTATATATTCGTTTCCATATATAGACATGATGTTTAGGTTTATCTGATTTTCTAGCTTTAAATTCTATTTATATTGATCATTAAAACAATTATTTAAAAGACAAATAATGATTTCACATTCCACTCAAAACATAAGTTACATGGAAAATGAAAATCAAGAAAGTTTCATAAATCAAATTGGAATCCAAAAAAATACTCCATTCCTTGCAAATTTTATCTTAACGGTCCTTAATTAATCAATCAAATATAATAATATTAATTAAATTAATGAGTGGTTGCTGAGAAAGTCCTGAATTAATTATAAATAATAATTAATTATAAATAATATCTCCCAATCTAACTGATTAATATTATTGGTATTACAATTGATAGATAGTATCAATCAAAAATTTAGAAATACAATAATGGAATGCCAAAAGAACACCAAACAGCTATCATGTCATCTCCTCGAATTGTGAACCACATAAATATTAGATGGTGATTAACAAAAACAAATCGGGTACATATGGATCAAGCATGTACATGAATAATTGCATATTTGCATATAGACTTTATCTTATCCAAAATATATTTAATCTATTTAATATTATTCATAATTTAGAAACACCTTTTTACTGATCAGTGTCAATCGGAGGAATGCCAAAAGAACAACTCTATATCATAACTAATGGATGACATGTCTGTTATATCAGTTTGTTATATCAATATTTATTTTAATATTTCTTAGTTTGAATGTTCTTGTTTGAATTCTGTTGTATTTGAGTTATACCGTTATCTTAGGAGATATATTATTATTTTTATTTTTTAGGAGCTTTAGGGCGTGTCTGGTGTCGTTTTTAAAATAATGTTTTTTAAAAATTTTTTTTTTTTTTTTTTAAATGGAAATCATGTTGTTAAAAATATAATGTGTTTGATAGTGCTTTTTAAAAGTAGTTTTTTAAAACGGAAAACGATGTAAAAGTGTTTGGTTGTTGTTTTTAAAATGGGTAAAGTAGTTGTTTGGGGGGAAAAGTTAATTCGTTTTGAAATGATGTTTTTGAAAATGGTGAAAAAAAATAAAAAGTTATTTTTAACTTTTTAGTTATATATTTCAAAAAATTTTTTTTTTTTTTTCGTTTTTAAAAACAGTTTTTGAACAAAAAACAACTTTTTGAAACTAATAATGCACGGTGTGTATAAAACTATCTAGAGAGGGCAAATATATTTTAAACGATTATTACCAATTTTCGTGATTAGTCAATTTTACGAAAATACCCCGAACTAGTAAAAACAATAAATCAAGTGTTAAGTGCAGAATTTAAATAACACTTGATTTTTACGTAGAAACCTTCAATAAGGAAAAAACCATGGGTTGTTATGTGCGCTACAAACGAACCTTGAATCCACTAATTGCAATGACATTTGCAACCTAGGTTGACCTCAACCTCTAATGGTCTATAACCCTCCACTACTACCTGCATGCCTATAAAAGTGGACGTAATCCAATTTGCATGCAGCCTAAGCAACCTTAGCCACAAATCTCAATTCTCAATGAAGAGATTAAACAACCTAAGTAAATATGTAAAGATATCCAAATATGCAAATAATGCTAAGTTACACTAAATGCTTATCAATGATTAAAAGATGTCAATTAAATCAATCATAGATATTAATTGCTATATGACATGGAATAAAGCATGACTATGTGAGATATGTCAATCCTAAATATAGCTATCAAAATACAACACTCAAACATTCAACACATAATTTCAATCTTGTATGTAGAAATTACTCTAAGAACATACAAGTAATAAATGAGATAAATTGCTAATTAAGAACACTAATTATGTAAGATAATAGTGAACAACTTACCATAATATGCGTGTTAAAGAAGACCTATGCACTAGCACATACTAGATGATCCTAGATGATGCTTAGATGATGATTGATGCACATGGAAATGAGTTTAGAGAATTAAAGAAGCAATCTTGATGTTTTTTCTCTTAAAAAATCTCTCATTTTCTTTTAGGGTTCTTGATGATCAAAGAGTGTACTAAAAAAGAGTGACATAATGGTATATTTATAGAGAACAACAAAAAGATAGGTGAAAAGACAAGTGTTTGTGTGCAACTAAATCTCTTCAAAGAAAACTAAGCACTAGAGATATACGTTTAGAGTGCTTAACACCTTGAGGTTTTGAGAGGGCCATGAGGTTGATCATTAACACCTAAGCTACCCTTACATTTCAAACCCCAATTGTGGTTTATCACCGAAATAAGCCAATCAAATTTTGAGGAACTTACAATCTCCCCATTTGGCTATTTCGTGGCAAAACCACCACTTACATTGACCCTCACAACAAAAATATAAACTAAAGGTTAACAATGCTTTTCTACTAAACAAAGAGATATTAAAAGAATAAAACTTCAAGTCTTTAATCTTTTGTAGAACAACCAATCTTTCAAAACAAAGTTTCTACACTTTCCAATACAAGCGCAATGTGAGATGATCAAGTGAAATTAAAACAAGCATTTGCATTTAAATAATTTAAGCACAACATCATGCAATGAATGTGTAATGCAATGCTCCCCCTCAACATCTAATCTCCTCAACTCCCCTTACCACCACATTCTACTCCTCATTTTTGTCATGACTAGTTTTTATGGCACATGCAAGGCATGTGCTTAAATTAGTATCTGATTTAACAATGATTTAGTCATGACTAGTTTTTTTTGTCACAATGATTTAACAATGGTAATCCATATACAATTGTTTGTAATTTTTATTAAACATCTCAACAATTTAAATTCAACAACTAAATCATATTGTTTTTACATCCAAAAGTACTTTTCAACTAAATTGTATAAATTGTGATGAAATGATTATTTAAATCTTTAATAACTGATATACATATCTTCCTTATCAGATGAATCCACTGCTTGCAGTCAAATCCTTTATTTTATTTTATTTTATATTTTTCTTTCTTTCACTTATAAACTTTCCCGGTATATATATTTATACTTAAGTTATCAAGTTGAATGACAAAAGTAATTACTATAAATTTTAAAGGTATTATTTGTAATTGGAAATTACTATACAATCCATGTTGTGTTACTATTACTAAGACATGTCTATTAAGTAATTCTACAAACTCGAAAGCTTGTATTTGTCATTTGACTTTCCTAAAAAATAAATAAGGGATGCTATAACTAAAATCTTACTAAAAGCTATCTATTAAGTAATTAAGGGTACTATTTGTAATTGTAATTTTAAAGAAATTTAAAAAAAAGAAAAAAAAAGATCAAACAAAATGTGGGGAGCTATAATTCCACCTTGGCAGCTCACTCTTTTTATATATAGTATAGATATACACAAAGAAGTATTCCCCAATCGGGTCACTTGTAGCAAAGAGAGATAGTAGCATACAAGATATTTCCATAATCATATAAACCACTTTATGCAACTCAATTAAATGGAGAGAAACAGGGAGATTTATTTTCATAGAAAATGTTTGATTAAAAATGTGTGATTAAAAATGCTTTGCATGCAAGACATATTGCATTCAATCCAAAGATCAATGGTATTTGGAAAAGCAAATGACAAATGTTTCCTATAGGAATTCAAACTAATTTCACCATTTGTCATGAATTAAAGCAAGGATATAGAGAATTTATTGATTTCAATTTTAGAGCACTATATCAAACTTTATAAACAAAACATGTCATGAGCGACTTGACACCCTATTTGATTTTTCCGGATAAGATATCTGCATGATAGTAGACATGTTCAATATATAAAGAAAAAGAGACATTTGGAGTTCAAACCCAAATGTCTAGTTTTGTTTGATCACCGGTTTAAAGTTCAAACCCATTCCGGATATGAAGCTATATGAGGATGTCCTGAATGGCATACACCACTGGTATTTCCATGGTTGAGAGGAGGTCACTTTTGTCGAACTTGAAGCAAAGATTGAACAGGGTCAATGGGATGAGCAATTTGATGCAGTGAAGCTATGTCTCTTATACATGTTGAATTGTGTTTTGAGGGTACGAAAGAAAGGAAGGACGTCCCTATATGGAAGTTGCGCCTTGTTGATGACTTGGATGTGTTCCTGACTTCCCGTGGGGTTTGCATGTGTACAAATACTCCATATATGGGTTCAAAAGGCAATTCTCTCTTGGCCAAAAAGATACAATATTTTCGGGTTGGGATATACGATACTAGTGAGCGTTTGGAATCATAATTACAACAAATAAATTAATTATCGAGTTGTTATGTTTTCCAACTAACCAATAATATTTCTGTTGGTTGTGTTGTAGGTTTTTGCCTATGAAGTTATTCCAACCCTTGCCATGAAATTCACGACTATCAAGCAAGTTGAATAACCCTTCCCGTGCATTTTGAACTGGGAGTTGACCCAACGACTGATGGGGGATAAACAAGATAAAATTTACACAGAAAAGATAATTATTTAGCTAATACACATCTGAATGTAATTGTCATTCCAAGTTTTTGATGTCACATACTCACATATGTTTTTATGCTAAAATTTCAAATGTCCGCTGAGCCAATGCTGACCCCTACAGAAGCAAAGAAGAGTTTGTGGTACTACTAGGGGATTGACGAGGTAGGCAATCTGTACCCTGATGAGGCTTTAGTGGCGACTTTGCTGGGCATAGGGGATCTATCATCATCTACCTAACATAAAGCGAAGTTGAGAGAGGAAGACAAAATCAGACAGACTAGATCCAGTTCTCGAGCATCCGAGCAACAGAGAACTGATGATATTGCATCGAGTAGTGTCCCTACTGCAACTACAAGTGTCCCTGTTGCAGATACAAGTGTCCCTGCTATACCGAGTAGTGCCTCTACTGCAACTGCACCTATCAAGTGTACTCGTTTGAGATTCGTGTCCATTACTCAAATGATGGGTCACGATGTAGAGCGACGATCTCCTTTACGAGAGGTATATAAATTGTTATTGTATGAGGTCAATTTGAGATAAGAATTTGAATTATGAATCTGATGTGTGATAATTTTCTCCTTCAGGTAGTACCAGACCATTTGGAACGTCGGTTTGTTGAAGTCATCAATGCAGTATAAGCATTACGGGAGGAGGTCCGCAAGAGTGAAAGGAACGTAAAGGTGAGTGACAGGGTCAGACAGGTGCAATATAAGGAGTTGGTCCGTATGATGCAGACACTCTAGGGGACATCGACTTAGATGCATACGGATAAGCTGTTTCATTCTAAGGCTCCAGTAGTGATGCCTTGGCAGGTGACACGCTTTTTACGGACTCTATCCCTAGCATATTGAAATGCTCTGGACGGTCGAAATGAATATATATATATATATATAAATGAAGCGTGCGAGTGTAAAAATCACCCTTTACAAGTGTACGAGTCGTTGACGAGTATAGCAGACACAAGTAAGGGAATCATTCCCACAAGGAGGTATTGTACCTTAACTCAGTTCTAGGTCTTAGAATATATATACAATCTATTTACACTAATTACATGCAAGAAAAGTAAAATTGCGGTTGTAAGACGGAAAGTTTCGAAATCGTAGTTAAACTAAACTAAGGCAAACAAGGATTCAAAAGTTCAACTAAACAAAATCATGAGCAAGGCAATATAAAACAACAATTAAACTACACAAAAGCAATTGCAACTAAATCAACAGAAATCCAATTAACTATAACTATCGCTAGAAAGTAACAATGAAAACTATCAACTAATTCATGCAAATAATCAACTAAAACTACTAAGAGTAAACAATCAAAATCTAACTAAATCAGAAGCAAGTAAAATCAACTAACTAAAAAGCATGTAAATGAGAGCTCAACTAAACTAATACATCAACTAATTATATATAGATAATCACACCAAAATTCCCAACAAGAAGTTTAATTACACATATTACAATAAGCTAAAAGAAATAAAGAGAGATAAAAGAGACAACCCAATATCTTGTTGAAGTCTTGATGCTAGATTAAGCTTAACTTTTCCTTGCTTTCCCAAGCTCAAGATCTATTTGCAACTATTGTGTTGAGTGATGAAAATGGTGGACATAGAGTGAGGGTTTGTGTTGGATGTGAGGGAGATTTATTCTAAAAGCTATCTATGGATTCTTAGATCTAAAAACTAATATAAGTGTATATATTTAAGGCAACAAAGTGGGATATATATAGTGTGGGAAATTAGGGATTCAAATGGGTGTGAATGGACGAAAATACCCTTCCTGAAAATGGGAAATCTGCCAACTCGAATCAAAACTTGCGGGGTTGAACTCGTAGTTTGAAGTAGCGGAAGCCTCTGCAGGAGATTTGTGAGTTGTGCTACGTGTTGGAACCAGTAGATGAAGATTGAAGTTTCGGTCTTCAATGGCAAAAATGTGGCAAGCTGAGGAGAGAGGAACATGCGATTTGGACACTGAAAAAGGTTGTATTATGACCAGAAGGCGATGTGCTGACGATCTGGGTGGAAAATCATCAAAAATTTGGTTAGAAAAAGTGTTGGACAGAGTCGGGTCACGTCGGGTCTATGCACAGGTAGGGTAAGCTAAAGGTTGAAGAAGATGATAACATCATCGTGATGTCATGCTGATGCACGGAACACCCAAAACGCACCGATTCACTTGGTGATGAGGCATTGATGCCTATCTTGCACGATGAATTGCCATTTGTACCCCTGATGTCTCTCGTATTCATAGAATCTTCAATCTTTAGCCAAAATATTACATTTTAGCCCCTATTTATCCAAAATTATCGCAATTCCCCTAATTTCCCTATTTACCTGAAATACTCATTTAAGCTCATTAAAACCCCGATTTTACCAGAAAATAAGCACAAAACAATAGAAAATTAGGACCTAAAATAGGAATAAATAAGTGTTATCAGCAGGGCATAGGCAGATAGAGGGACAGTGTAGCTGTACACGGTATATGGACCTCTCATCAGGATCCGCAGCATTGCCCTATATGGATTCAGAACCTCCTCCCCAGTAAGACATTGTTGCAGGCGCTTCAGATGCTAGTGCACATAGTCAACAGGACACTGCAGCATTGCCCTGTATGGATTCAGTACCTCCTCCCCAACAAGACGACACTGTTAGAGGCACTTCAGATGTTGGTGCATAAAGTCAGTAAAACATTGCAACCACTTCAGACGTCGGTGCACAAACTCAGTATAACACTGATGCAGCTACTTCAAATGAACCAGCATACTCAGTATAACACTGGTTGTCTAACCAGTGCGGTTATGGTACATCAGGTCTTTTTTTTTTATTTTTTATTTTTATTTATTTTTTATTTTTTTACTTTTTAATGTATTTTAACCTTGGTTTTGGTTCCTTTTTCAGTATATGGACACATATTTACAGATCATACAGAAGCGCCAGCATGCATTTCCTAAGGTCTAGAATCAGAGCGTAAAGATCATTGATACACAATTCTATGTAAGTTCTTTGTTAATTGTTATACAGTTACAAAGGTCTCGGATGTTTATATTAGTAATTATTATACGGTAACTAACATCTCTAAAGTTTATATTGTTAATTGTTATACATGCATACATTCACCATCAGTGGGTAAGTAGGTTCAGTGATGTCGAAACACCACCAGACAAAGAGAAATGGTCCGTGCTGACTCAAACTTGGGACGACGATGGCGCTCTTGTTTAGGCCCGCGGACTCAAAAACCGGGATGTCAGCCATAACACGAGATTAACAAGGTGAGTGTATTAGAAACGAAAATGGAAATTCGATTTCATATTTCAATGTATCTTACATGACTTTATATTGCATTGTAGCTTTTGGTGTTGTGCAACATCGGAGGGTGCCATTGGATTAAAGCCAGTATTGATTTCGTTCGGCAAGAGATCCACATTTACTATCCATTTAGGCAGGAGGTTCCATTTGAGCATAGGAACAAACAGGTGGCTTACTTACGGCGGTTGTTACCATCAATGTTGTCACATGTCAGATCTTATACGAATAGAACCAGTGACTAGATGCTCTATAAGGTGGAAGCTGATCACATAAATATAGCCATAATCCCAACATCTAGACTGCCAAAACAATTAATTGGATAAGTTATAAGTGAAATCACATTGTTGCTTTAATTCCAATCAGTTTGTTGATTTTACGTGTTGTTCACATTTGATGTGTTTTTTAAATAGGGGTAACTGTGGTCCATACGCTGCTGTTGATCAAGCACACAGTAGCAAAAAAGAAGAAGTTTGAGTGGAAAGATACATAAATGGAGGTAAGACGGTTGAAGATAGCCGTTGAAGTATTTTGTAACTCCAAGGCTTCGCCTTCATGAGTGAAACACTCTTTGTAATAATTTTTATTGAATATATTGCATTGTAATATTTTTTTTGTACATTTGAATGAAAAAAGGCATCAGTGTTGAACATATAAATGGAAAAGGCATCAGAAATTAGTTCAGAAATTATTGTCATATAAAAGTTTCGGAACATAGTTAACAAAAGTCTCGGACAATATAAATGAAAAGTCACGAACATAGTTAACAAGTCTTAGACAATATAAATAAAAAGTCTCGGACATATACACAAAAGTCTCAAACATATACACAAAAGTCTCGGACATGTCAAATGAAAAGTCTCAAGCATGTCAAACAAACTAAAGTCTTGGACATTGTAAACAAAAAGTCTCATACATAGACAAAAAAGTCTCGGTCATATATATACACAAGGGTCTCGGTTTTCATTTGTACATTTTGAAAACAATATTTCTTTATTCATTCTAGATTATTGGGTCCTGAGATTTCTGTCTCCTTAGTTAAGCATGTTTGTTTGTTGTGCCCGACTTGGTTGCACACGCTACACTTGGGACGAAATTGATCAGGGATAGGTTGGTTATTGCTGCTTGGAAGCACTAGAGGTTTAGTACACTGCCTACTATTGTGCCCGATTTCATGACATCTTTTACACTTCTATGTGGATCTCTTTTCTGATACAAATTAAAATCGATTCTCTTGTGAGCGTCCCGAACCAGCTGCTTGTTGTTTGTCCTTTTTGGATTTCGGATTTTGGAGGTAATACCACACGCTGTCTTATATCTTCAAGAACTTCCCAAGTATTAGGATGCCTAATCAGCATGATGGGCACCGAATATGTGTCCACAAGTGTTTCCCTCTTGTAGTAGTCTACATATAGAGAAGTGTAATCCAAGTTTCGCTCCTTGTGAATAGATGAGAAACTTAAAAATATTTCATAGAATGAAAATTGACCTAGCCGCTGCAAGTGCAAAAGAACACGGTAGATAATCCATTTGGAATTTGTTATAAGTGCAAGTCTTTTGCAATAAGTTCACCGTCCACTGATCTCCTTTCAGTTTAACTGAGAATGTGTTCCAATCAACATGAGTTACGATCATGAAACTACATCTCTCAATACGTTTCGAGATCACCAATTGTGCAGCATCAGTTAGTTGGTGATGCATGGAGAGTGCAGCTCGATGACGGTTGTAATAACAACGTTGCTGCATATCCTTTATGAACTGAGCCAAAGTTTGCATTGGCAGTTTCCATGCAAATCTCAAGCATGAGTTCAGGCACTCAGCAACATTGGTTGTCATCAACCTATACCTTTGTTGGGGACAATGGACACAGGACCACTTTTCTGGCCCAGTATTGACAACATAATCGTACGCATTTTGGTGTAGGTTACATAACTCGCCTGTTATACGGTTATATTTCAATTCTCGATATTTTTTCAATGCTGCAAACATTATCCGTGCTACATCATTTCTATGAAAACGTTTCTTTACGTTTCCAGAAAAGTGTCAAGCACATATAGTATGGTTACATATGAGAAGAAGCTAGCTATCCTGGCTTCTATGCTTGCATGTCGATAGAAAATGAAAACCAAATCTTCAATATGACTAAGGGCACCCTTCAAGCAATCTAAAAACCAATTCCAAGAAGAGTTGTTTTTTGAATCCTCGTAACCAAAAGCTATTGGATATGTTTGTTCATTGCCATCTTGTTCTGTTGCCACAAACATTGTACCCCGACATCTCCCTTTTAGAAAATTACCGTTAACAACAATCACAGGACACATACATCGCCAGAAACCTCTAATTGAAGCCTCTAACGCCACTAACGCCATGAAGAAATACAAAAATTTATTGTCCTTTGTGCACTATAATTCTATAATTGTGCCAAGATTGTGTTGCTCCAAAACATAATCAAAGATGGCAGTAATTGGAATGTTTCTTCATGATTTCATAGGTCAATGCCAATGCATAATGATCGGTCTATTTCTATACATGTTTTAGGCCCCTATTTCCTATTATTTATGTTTTGTTCTCGAGTAAAATAAATTGTTTAATGTGTTTGTTGAGCATGTGTAAGTTCATTCCATTCAAGTGGTGTTAAATCTCATTTTAGGAGAAAAGAAGTCAAAAGATGGAGAAAATGAACCAATTGGAAGAAACAATGAAAAGAGGATTTTTGGCCTATGCAGAACAATCATGTTGTGGGGCCCATATATCTCAGCTTCGATTGAATTGTGTGTCCTACTACCAATGGGTTGAAAACTTCGGAAGTCTAGTTTTCGACGTACTTTTCGGATCATAATTCTGATATTTCTAGAAGAAGTTATGACTGATTTAGTAACCAAAGGTCAGAGTTGGAGATTCTTCCGCCGCCCAAACCGCCCCGCGTGCACATGTCTAGGGAGTGGTCCCGGGTAGCGAAAAATAGCAGAAGAATTCCGCTTGCTATGCAGCCACCGAAACAAATTGCCTCCCAAGCGGTCTAGGGAGTGGTCGTGAGTAATTTTGGCGGATTTCAACTCTGAATTGTTCCAGAACTGTTCCAAAACTTCCCAAATTAAATTCTAATGACTCTAGAAGACCAATACATGTTTGGGAAACTTCCTAAATTCAAATTAGAAGCCAATCATCAAGAAAGGAAATCAAAGTTGGGAAAGGATTCTAATTCCTTGTTTTCTTCTACTTTCTCACTTTGTGGATTTCCCAAACCTAAGAAGAATTGGAGGTTCACAAGGGAAAGTCACCTATAAATACTTCATATTCTTTTCAATTAGAAAAAATATCAGAAGGAGGTCCCAAGCCGCTAAGGGAGCCGTCCCCCATCACACCACCACCATTGTTACACTTGGAAGCTTGAAGAAGACAGTCATGGGTTTTATCAACTCTTTCTCCTCTTCTTTTAATCTTTTCATGTGTAACTAACTCCATACTAGGAGATTGATGTGAACCTATGTAATGCTCATGTTATGATTCAAAATCCATATCTTTATTAATCAATTTGGATTTAGATTTGTTCAATTCATTATATGTCTTACTCTTGACTTGCATTAATCTATTGGAAATTAATTGATACTTGTCTAGGGTTTCGATAATTTATAAATTGAGATTACGCTAGAGGAATTTAGGTTTTCTTAATTACTTTTCAATTAAATGAGTATGATTGTTCTCGACATAGGAATTACTGCGAGACAATTTTGGTTCAATAATTCTTGCATGTAATGGGTTCTTAGTGATGGCTTACACCTTTGACAAGGGTGAGTTGTGATTGAGAACACATGGTTTACTCCTGAGAAAGTAAGGTAATACCATAATTAAGTTGAGAATGAACTCTGAATCTGGATTGAATCTATTTCATAGAATTAGTTGATGAACATTGAGCATTGCATATGGGGAGCATCGGTTACCTACTTACACCTTTGACAAGGGTGAGTTGTGATTGAGAACACATGATTTACTCCTAAGAAATTAAGGTAATACCATAATTAAGTTGAGAATGAACTCTGAATCTGGATTGAATCTATTTCATAGAATTAGTTGATGAACATTGAGCATTGCATATGAGGAGCATCGGTTACCTAGTTTTCCATATCTTGATCACATTCACATATTCTTTTTAAATTGCTTTCTTAGTTTAATTTAGTTCTAAATCAATCAATCAATTTCAAATCTCTTGGTTACTTTTAATTGCTTAGCTTTAATTAGGATTAGTTATAATTGATAAATCACTTTTCCTCATGGGAACGATCCCTACTTGTTGATGTACTTATCTCACGATTGTGCACTTGTGAGTTAGGTTTTTATAACACGATTTTACACATCACATAATGCAAAGCTTGATGAGCCTTACTGTACATAACTTGGATTCCATACATTGTTTTCATTTCCGTAATTATGTCTTTAGATTTCATTAGATGACCATCATGTTGTTGGAGTCTAGGGGCTATTACTTCACCGATTATGATTGCACTAGCCTATCGGTGACACCGGTGAACCTCTTCTAAGGGACAACTATGTTCACTTACAAAACTTCTCACTTGAAAGTATGTGCCTTCATCCCTTCTCACTGCTCTTAATTTCCACATACAGTTGTCAATCTTACACACCAAATGTAGAACCGACTTGTTAGACCATTTCACCTTCCATTCATAGTTCTCCCTCATTGTATGAAGACCTACTAATCTCTTTAAATCGCTTTTTTTTTTTGGAAAAAATTTACCTTTGTAAATCAAAGTGTTAGGTTCACATGATCCCATGGTGTTGTTCACTTGATAAAACGAATACGCTTCAGATCCAGGAATAACCCAAGTTGATTGATTATCGGAACCTGACATATTAAGATTTTTCAGTACATCGGATGTCCCCGCCATATCTCCTACACTACAATGGGGACAGTCATCTTGTACAAGCCTTTCTTCAGTTTGACGTTGTATAGGTTCTTCAACTATGTTTTCACGATCACCTACATGATCATAATTGGGTTCTATATTCAGCTCCATATTGGCCTCAAGTTAACACCCAAAGTAATGGTCAAAATGATGTTCAACGTCAGCTGCAAGCTCAACTACTGCAGGTGGGACACTAAAAATGTTTTCTGCACCTAGGGGATTTCCATTTGGTTAACTAATGGTCAAAATGTTTTCTGCACCTTGGTCAACTAATGGTCAAAATATTTTCTGCACCTCAGTCCCAGTCCGTTATATCAACATTTGGTTACTACCTCTAACAAATAGATAATCTTGGGAATTTCCATGAAAAGGGATGGCATCATCCATCACACCTTCATATCTCTTTTCAATTAGGCTAACACATACTTGAGGAATCACCCTATCTTCCCCAAGTATAAACTGAACATCATCGTCGTTTCTTGCAAATGTGCGACATGTAGTGTTAGGAATGCATGATATTGACTGTAGGTCAATACTGTATTTGTTTAGATCATAGTGGACAATGGACCACACACGCGTCAAAAGCACGTCATATTCTTTGACACGTATATTCCCTATTATCCGAGCCAACAAACCTCTAGCTTCTGTTTGATAGTTTCTCTTATCGACCATTATAGGATATAACTTTTCTAACCTGATCCATTTTCCTGTACACAAAAATATTAACAAAATGAAGTTGGTATATCATAAGACATAACAGTAGGGATTATACAATAAAAATGAATACAAACTTAAAGTTAATAAGTGTCTAAAAATAGTTAATAAGTCTCAGCATAAAGTCCATAAGTCTCGGAGCAGAAAACTAAAGTCTAGAAAAAAACTTGGAGAACAACAACGTCCGAGACTTTTGAAAACAATTTCTGAGACTCTGGAAATCAATGTCCAAGACTTTTATCCTATATGTTCGAGACTTTTGTAAAACTCTCCGAGACTTTTGTAAAACTATCCGAGACTTTTCAAAACAATTCCAAGACATTTGAAAACAATGTCCGAGACTTTTATGCTATATGTCTGAGACCGTTGTAACACTCTCCGAGACTTTTGTAACACTGCCTAAGACTTCCATTCGAGACTTTTATATATTTTCCGAGACTTTGGGAAAACTGTCCGAAAATTCCGTTTGAAACTTTGGAACCACCATTCACAAAGTTGTTATCTCATACATTTGAATGAATTTTGTTATACATTCACAAGCCGACAAGATGAGTGAATTCAGAGATGTTATAAGAATTATACCTACTCTAAGTTCAGTCACTATATCGGTTAGTGAATAACAAAATTCACATAATGAGAGGCACAGTGGAAACAAATATAAGCAACCAAAGAAGATTAAAGTCTCAAAAAATTATAGTTGATAACCAAAGTCTCGGAGCATCTTAAACCAAAGTCTCAGAGTCTTCTGCAAAGTCTCGGACATACAATTGAAAAGTCTCAGACATATTAACAAGTGTCTCGGAACATGGTTAATAGGTCTCAGACACTACATTAAAAGTGACTTTTATACATTTTCTGAGACTTTACATTCATAAAGTTGTTATCTCAGACCTTTGAATGAATTTTGTTATGCATTCACAAGCCAACAAGATGAGTGAATTCAGACAAGGTATAACAATTATACCTTCTCTAAGTTCACTTACCATATCGGTTAGTGAATAACAAAAATCACACAATGAAAGGCAGAGCCATAGTGGAAACAGATATAGGCAACCAAAGAAGATTAAAGTCTCATAAAATTATAGATGATTCCAAAATCTTGGAAAATTATAGATGATTCCAAAGTCTCGGAGCATTTTGAAAAGTCTCATAACATATTAAACCAAAGACTCCGAGACTTTTCAATTCATTTCCTAGATCTGATTTAACGTGAAGAAGATGAAGTCGAAACATATTAAACACAATAAATGGGATTACGTTAGCGTGATTAAAGACAAACGAAAAGGAGAACAAGGCCATGAGTTACAGAAGGAGAAGGAGATGAACAACGACCTACAGTTAGAGAAGGAGGTCACCACCAGCCACGAGTTGGAGAAGAAGATGAACTTGGATCTCAATTTACAGTGAAGAAGATGTAGTTGGATATCAGCTTATAGAGAATTTAAAGTTAGTGAGAGAAGTAGATTTCAAACAACATAAATGTAGGAGAAAGTTAAAGTTAGAAATATAATAAATAAATAAAAATACTAAAAGTAAAGGTATTTTTGAAAGTCACTTACTTTGGTGCCTTTAAAACATAAGTTATTAAAGTGGTGATAGTCTTGAAAGACCAACTCAAAAAGTGATAAAACCCCCTATTTCCACCAAACTCACTACCAACAACTATGTTTCTTGGAAGCTTCAGTTCCAAATACTTTTCATTGGGTATAACAACCATCAGCAATACTACCTGCTCATTAATTTACCAAACAACATCATATGGCTACCCAAGCCAAAAACAATGTTCACAAGCCATTACAAAAACTAAACCTTTACACTCACCCTAATCCCTCCTTTGAATTTGAAACCACAACTGTGCCCCAAGCTCTAAAGGATCATAACTGCCACCGGGCCATGTTAGAAGAGTATGATGCACTTGTCCATAATGGGACTTGGGAGCTAATTCCACCTGTTTCATCTTCTAATATTGTTGGTTGCAACTGGATTTTTCGTATTAAACGCAAATTTGATGGCTCTATTAACATGTTTAAAGCTTGTCTTATTGCCAAAGGTTTCCATTAAAGATCCGGTGTTGACTATTTATAAACATTTAGTTTGGTTATTAAACCCACCACTGTAAGACTTGTTCTTAGCATTGTTATCAGTCATGGCTGGTCTCTTTGTCAATTGGATCTCAACAATGCATTTCTTCAAAGCTGACTTTTTGAAGATGTTTATATGGCTTAACCCCCTAAGCTTTATTGATTCTGATCATCCTACATATGTTTATATACTTCGCAAAGCCATCTATGCCTTAAACAAGTGCCACGATCTTGGTACCATGAGATGTAGCAATTTCTTCTTGCTTCTGGCTTTATGAATTCTCATGCTGACACTTAATTATTTGTTCTCAACACTGATACTAATATTTTATATCTCATTATATATGTTGACGATATCATTCTTGCAGGTGACAGTCCTACTTTAGTCAATCAGTTTGTTAACCATATTGCTCAACAATTTTCTCTAAAAGATCTCGAGTCTTTCTTTTACTTTCTTAGTGTTGAGGTAGTTCCACACATCTATGGGATTTTACTATCACATCGACGTTATATCATGGATCTTCTCACTTAGACTCATATGGCTTGTGTTAAACCAGTTCACACATCTTTACCTACAAGTCCCTCACTCAATTTGTTAGGGTTTGTGCCCAAAAGCATGTAATTTGTAAATGTGAATAAAACATTAATAAAAGAAGTAGTTTATTCATTCTATAAATCTGTCTCATACATTTATATCATGTGTACTTAACATTCAAGATTTTCAAATGTAATCACAAACTAAGTATATGAGTGTCATATATAAAGGAATTTAGTTTGAGATAACCAATCTAAAGAGTCCATAGATAGCAAATAGAGCTGGGTACTTTATTTGTGGCTAATCTACTGATGAGGTCCATTCCGTAATATACAGTGGTCCTATCCTAGACTATTCATATGGTGTAATGAGAATGGAGGCATCTTGTATGATGTGATTATATAGGATTGGGCCACGATCTATATGAATTTCTCACTAAGATCTGTTACAGGATGAGATTCATATATATTGACAAAAGATGGCTATATATGGGTGATCTTAATCCTTAGTGTCTTATCGAATCCTTCAGGTTTGATCCTACTTTTTTGATATACCATAGGTGAGATCGAAGTTACATTTGCGGTCAATAACTTTGTATGTTGGAATCGCGATTTGGCTTATGGCTAGGAATGTCTATACACAATAGTGGAATCCACTTCTTCTTGCGAGATGTAAATAGTAGTTCCCTTAAGGGTTGACTCAGGACTTGAACAATATGAGCGCTCTTCTTCTTCCGTAAGGAAGTTAGGATTTATTGTTCATTAGAGAATCAATGGTACTTAAAAGAAAAGATATAATTAGAGGGGTATAACAGACTTTATAACCTAGCTCTAATTATAAACTACTTATGGAGGATCATACCATATGTAATAGCTGTATCGATGGACAACTGTGATTTCGGTTTGTATAATACATCTACAGTTGAAAGAGTGCAGCCTCTGGTTTTTAGTGGAATAACTCCGAGGTTAATAATCATGAAATATTAATTAAATAGTTTAATTTCTAAGTATTATTAAAGTTCAAAATTGTGGGTCCATTAGGTCTCATTACTAGCCCGATTGATTAAAGGTAACAAGGGGTCACGGTTAATTAATTGGATTGTCCAATTAATTGCGTTACGAAAGTGACACGTATTTATTTAGGGATTAACTGAATAATGAGATTATCTAATCAATGTATTAATAATAATTAAATTAATTAGATTATTTAATTAATGAATTAATAATTAATAATTATTAATTGATTATTAAATGGAGGTTGCATATTCAAATCATGACTAAGACATAAAACAATTAGATTATTTTATTCTTAGTTAGGTATAGTACTTAAGTTTAAGTCAACTAGGGTTATGTGGGAGTTAGAATCCTACTCTACCTAGGACACTTAAATACTAATTATCTTTTGAATATATGGAGATTTATTTGGAAAGAGATAATGATCTAGTTTTTTAAAAATATATAGAGATATATTTTATATATAATTAGATATGATAAACTGACAAAGTATCAGTGCAACTTGAATTGAACTAACGCACGCAAAAACAAAAAGAAAAGAAAGAGCATAAGGTGGTGCTGCGAAACAAAAAGAAAAAAAAAATTTCTTGCTTTTGTGATAGGGTGGCCGAAATTCACCATACAAGGCAAGGGGTTACTTTCGTGTGTCTCTTCTACCTCCATTCAAGTTCCTTGAAGATCGTGACGTGCCCACACGCAGATACCAGATCACAAAACATAGCGAGGAAGACGTAGTGGTTCAAAACGGAATAAAACTTAAAGAAACGAAGGAGTTGGTCTACAAGGGTATGACCTAATTCTCTTTATATATTCTCATATATTGTATACGGTTTACAAGTTGCATAAAATTTTTAAAACTTATTTTCCGCTACGCAACGTAAATCCGAGTTCCTACACAGTTAACACTTGGGTACACCACTCTCTGATCCCACTAAATACCACATTGTTGTTGGTAGTCTCCAATACTTGTCACACACTCGTCTAGACATCTCCTATGCGGTTAATAAATTCTCTTAGTTTATGCATCAACCATCAACCGATCATTGGGATCTTTTCAAACGTCTATTGCATTATTTATGCGGTACGTTGGACAAAGGTGTTATTAGTTAACGTGATTTTCCGCTCTCTCTTCATGTCTTCTCCGATGCAAATTTGTCGTAAAATAAAGATGATTTTTCTTCCACCAGTGCATATGTTGTATATCTTGGTCGTAATCCTATCTCTTTGAGTTAAAAGAAAGAAATGATGTTGCTCGTTCTTCTATGGAGGCTTAATATCACTCTATTGCTGAACTTAATTGGGTGTGCTTTCTCTTAACTAATATTGGTCTTACATTGTTACAAGCCCTTATCATCTATAGTGATAATGTCGAGGCTACTCACTTGTGTTCCAATCTCATTTTCCACTCATGAATGAAACATGTCACAACCAAAGAACTGAATATTGAAAGATATACTAAAATATTCACCGCTATACCCGTATTTTGGAGGGATCGATATCGAAACAGACAAATATCTAATATCATGCAGAATATCCAGTCAATTTCAAAATATCCATAAAAATTTCTTGATATTCCCAAAATTTTGTGAATTTCACCCTGAAAGTCTGAATATTTTATATATTATTAAAATAATATTTATAATCCTAAACAATTAAAATATTGTTAAAATAATTTAGATTGAAAATTACTTTAGAAGAAGTATTAACAAATTTATAAAAATTTCCAACATAATAGTCAATAGTAGAATTATTGAAGACTTGAAGTCAAATTGAACAAATAACCAAACAATGATCATGTAAAATATATAAAAAATTTTGAAAGCAATTTTAAAAAAAAAAAAAAAAAAAAAAACAAAATTGTTTGTGACTAAAATGTTTATAACTCATTCCAAATAATATTACATATGTACCAATAAATTTATAAATATGTAGACCGGTGGGATAAAATGTTTAATCAATCACTACGTGATGTAGGTAAATTTCATTTTGGATTGTTTGTCATCCATAATTAAAATTTAGTATAGTATTTATACTAAAATAATTCTTTTTTTTCTAGCTTACTATTTGAACCCAAAGTACTAATATAGAAATGACATTAGGGATAATTCAGATCTCCAGAAAGCCGTTTATAATGTCTATGAGTAATTAAACCCTGAATCTGTAGGAATTGCTAATTTTAGAAATGAGGTAAAATGTTACAATTTACAACCAATTTTATAATTTGAAGATTATAAATTATTTGTATGGGAGTATTGTGTCATAATAATATATATTATTTACATATTGATCTCACGAATGTAGCTCATATACTTTAAGAATGAAAGAAAAAGTTTTAGTGAACGAGAAGCCATTGCAGCTAAATGCAAAGTGCAACTGGGCATATAACTTTTATTACAAAAATTTACGTATTAATAATAAATAATAATATCATTGAAATAATATTCATACTTATAATGCTTAATAATTTTTATTGCAGCTGATTGGTGGGTAATGTATGGAAACTGTGCTTCATCATTGCATGCAATAGCAGTTCGCATACTATTACAAACATCTTCAACTTCTGTCAGTGAAAGAAATTGGTCCACATTTGCTTTAATTTAAGCTTGAACAACTTGTTTATTGTTATTATAATATGAAGTTGAAGCTTAGAGATATAGCGACTGAAAAAGATAAAGTAAATGAAACTGAGTTCATGGATCTACTTTAAGTAGTAACTGAAGCAGAGGATGACAATGAAAGTCCTATTTTTGAATGGGTTAGACCTACCTCCTTGGATGATGATGAGAGAAATTTTGATCTACATGCTCGAGACAAGTGAATAAATGTTGAACAAATGATTAGAGAAAAAGTTGGTGTAAATCGTGGAGTTATTGTTACTAGCTCTTCCGATGACCAACATACCTCTGATGGAAATAGTGGAGGAAAATATGATAGAGATGGTGGGGATGAGGCAAGAGGTTAAGATTCTGGTTCAAGAGGATGGAATGCTGGTTCAACAAGTGGGGATGCTCGTGCCAGAGGTTGGGATGCTGGTGCTACAATTTGGAATGTTAGTGCGGCAGGTTGAGATGCCCATGCACGTAATTTTGATAAAAATTGTGGTAGACAACAAGGAGGAACAAGTCAAATTGATGAAGATTCTTTGAGTTTGACTCTCTCCTCATAAGTACATACACATAAAATAGTTCTTTGGGTGATTCGCATATAAGGTTATGTTCTCATGTACCATATTATGGTAGTTATGGTGGCTACAATATATTTGATTATCTTTCTCTACAAATTTTAAACTCATTTATGGGCTTGTTAGTTTAAATTTATATAAGGGTTATATCTAAGATCAATTTTTTTTTTTTAAAACTTTGGGGGCCCTTACAGATCGGGGGCCCTTACAGATCTCCTCATTGGGCTCCCCTAGGGCCGGGTTTAACCATGATGAAAACACATCGATTTTAATGAATTTTAATCTAAATTTTTTTATAGATAATGAGTTCATTGAAATCTACCTATGAACAAAATTTGAGAATTTTTTTAATAATATAACTATTTTTCTTGAATTTTCCTATATTTCGTCTATTTTATGATGCATCATATGTGAATTGAAAGGTAACATTATATCTATATAACTGTTTTTAATTTTTTTTTTAGTATGTATTAATATTGTATAATGCATGCATAGAAACGATTTTCTACTTTAAATAAGAATAACAAGACCACAAAACAATTGACAAGAAAGTTAGAGATCGGATAGATTATTTTGCTTTCGCTTTTCGCCGACCAAATATAAATTCTCAAAGCTAATTGCTTCCATTTAAAAACATATATCTTAGAAAAAGAAACAATGCCACGAACCCTAATCAATCATTTTAGTATTTTGTCTACTATCCTTAGCAACCAACACAAAACAACTGAAAAACTAAATAGACACAAAAGATGCCTAGAAACATTGAGAATAAAAAGTAAATAGACTCAAAAAATACCTAGAAACATTGAGAAAAAAATGAAAACAAAAATAGAAAATGGAGAACTGAAGATGAAGGTTATAAAAAATACAAAAAAAAAAAAAAAAAAAAAAAATGAAATAATCTGCTGTGAAAACAAATAAATTACAGAACAAGAAACAGTGAAGTAAATCCGTACTTGACATAGGGATCGATTTTCTTCATCATATACATATCATGAAGGGTCAATTTCCGGTAATGGTATGCTTTAACCTTTCCTTCTTTAACTGTATTTTCTTTACTGCAATTCCTCGGAAATGATTTGACCCACCAAAGTTTTGCTTATTTTCACTCTTTAATTCAAATCTTACTGATAAGGAAACAAAGAGATACCTCTTCCCTATAGAAAATTCTTTGTCTGAATGGTTTGGTAACCATTGTGGAAATAGCATTGTTGAATCGGTTGGATCTAGGGCAAAATATATTAACAATAATGTTACTTTAACCTAAACATATTAAGATAGTCTGGGTGGATATATTGTTTTTTCAAGCATTAGAATCAAATCTCTCATATTTTTAAATTAACCAAAAAATTTGTACATGAAATCCAACTGTTATGGGAGTTCGAATTGTTCATTAGAACATTAATTTAAAGGTTTAATTGTTTATGATATAAATTTACTTCAATTTTAATGATTAATTTAAAAAACCTTAAAGAATGAATGAAGGATGATCATATTCATGAAGATTTATCTTTTTGTTAGATCATAATCCGTAATATATATTTTTGAAACATCTGATACATTAAAACTTTCTATTCAATTGAGTTTCAATCCATTTTTTAAACTACTATTTTTAAATGCTTTTTAAAACTATTTAGATTGTCCGTTCAAAAGTTTGACATTCAGTATGTCCCAACTCATACCAATTAATCTGAAAAGACTGACATAGTCATGGTATCCTCTTTTACAATTGTCTTGATAACTTTATTTTTAATTTTAGTGATATGATTTTTTTTTTTTTTTTTGATTTTTTTAAATATCAGCAATTTTAACAAAAAAAAAACGGCAAAAGAATGTTACATTTCACATTCTAATATCATATATTCACACACAACGCAGTCGTACCTTGCTCAGCAAAATTTAAATTTTTGAACTAATTATAATATGATTAACTTTTCTCTGTGCAGATTAATGGATATGTCAAATTTGTTTGTTAATATATGCTATAAAAGTTTGCTTAGTAATGTGATTGAAAATTTTAAAATAAGAAAATGCGGCTACGGATAAACAATTGAGGGTCCAACATTTCTTAAAATCAATCTTAATACTGCATCCAACTTCAATACCCCGAGTGTTTTTTGGTCACACTTTAAAGCATATAATTGAATCTGGTCAAGATACCGCTAAAAAAACTATTAACTATCGATATGTAAAGGAAATACAAAATTAAAGTAATTAATATCAACTTCTCGAAACTGAAATACTATAAGTGGTATGACCGCGTCGATAAAGGATGCAATAAGGCATTTGAAGAAATTAAAGTATTGAAAGCCAAAATTGAAGAATACGAAGCAATTTTAAAACATAAATCAGACGTCGATTGCATATTACCCGCAGTTGATAATTTTTAATACTATTACTATTGCTACTTTCATTAGAAGATGTAATTTCTATTTTACAACCTGTAAGCATAGATATCATAATGCCACTTCCTTTTAAGAATAATTTGTACATATTTTTGACCCTATCAAAAATATATATTTTTATGTTTCCTTTTTGATTATATAATTCTCAAGTTAAGCTTAATGAAATAAACATCATGCATCTATTCTGATTTACATAATTGTTTTACTTAAATCCATTTATTATTACTTAAATTAAAATATTTCATTGAGTTTTGTCTTTAATGAGATTTGTTTAGATTTTTAAAGTTCTTTATATGTAATTTTTTTAGATGGATATGATTGATAGCTAGAAGTCGTAGGTTGAATCGTGGTTCGCTTATATCTAATAAACGTTAAAAAACTATTGACTCTTCATTCATAATGGACGATAGGGAAAACGTTATCACATCGACAAACGTGCGACAATCTTCTAATTCAGCTGCTAATAACAATTATTGTGGCTACGCTCTTGAAACGGTTACTAAAGCAGTTGAATCAACAATGGGAATAATGATGACATGTTAGCGATGCACAAATTTAGAAGTTAAGGTTACATTAATCTGTACGTATATAAAACTAAGAGCATCTCCAATGTCATTATGCATTTGGAGAAAATGAAGTGCCACATAGGATAGATATTAAAAAAGTTAGAAAAACTCTCTCCAATACTATTATCTAAATTGAATATGGAGATGATGTGGCAAAAAAAAAGTTAGAGAATATGGAGTGTAGTTTCTAATTCTTGAAACTCTCCTAGAAATGCTGACTATGATTTCTAACTCTTTCCACCGATAAGATTAAAGTTTTCAACTTTTTCCACCAATGAGATTAAACCTCATTTAATTGTAAAATAAAAGAGGAGAGGGAGTATAATAATTGTTTTATTATGATTGGACATAAAATTGATGCATATTTGACTTTAGATAATTGCATTGGAGATGTGAATATGCATTTCTTTAATTTTTTTTCAAAAGTGGGCCCATAATAAATAGAAATATTGATGCAGCACTACTTAGAAACTCAAAAATACATATTTACATTAGAGATACTCTAACAGAATACAATTTAATCAATAATATTCTAATACCTCAGGGTATATAGGAGATGGGAGGGCATTTGGAGGTTTAAATTCAAACAAACACAATTCACGGAGTACAAATTTATAAACAACTTCCTCAAGATTATCAAGTTTAAGTATTATAGTTATCACATTATTATTTAACAAATGTCGCCTTTATTATAATAGGAAGAAGTGTCAAACATTGGAATTTTGGTCCCCCAAAACACGTTTACCAATGTTTGATATAAGAGTGGAATAACAAATCAAAAGCAATATCGATCTAATCCAAAATATTCGTTGTTTTGTAAAGACGAAAGGATATGACTACCTATTTTGAAAGATGCACCAAGATTTCTTAAATTTGTATTGAGTTATGATGGCAGAAGTAGATCAACCAAGTTGAAAGAGAATATTAGAGAATATAATTCAATATTTTAATTTACTTCTACCGGTGAAAAAGTTGATAACATTATAAATTTGGGGGAGGTCATTATGTTTATCGTATTAGCGAACAAAACCATCACCTGATAGGTTCGTTATTTCTTATTACTAAAGAGAAGTCTAAGTTCGCACAACTCTATATATATTATATTAAGAACGAGGTAATGAACAGATTGAAAGCATTATTTGGGAAAAAATTTCCTATTATCAAGATTAGAGTTCAACATTGTTTCTGAATTAGTGAAAATGTTTGATGAATGAAATGACATAGCAAAAGTCTTCAAAATGGCACAAGATTATTTTAGAGCTTTAGAATTTGTCAATATCCTTTTAAGATTGATTAGAAGTCGTTTAAATGACCCAAATGTCTATAATTTACCAACGGCATCAGAAGATGCAGCTCTTATTGTTGGGGATCTAGATGATGATGTTATGCGAGATATTATTGTTGAGAATAAAATGGATGGATTGCAACGGATAATCGAGCTACACCCATCATTTAGAGCTATGCAATATCCTTTGATATTCCTATATGGTGAAGATGGTTTTTAGCTTGGTATAAAGTATGTATCTGATGATGGAAAACGAAAAAAAAAAAAAAAAAAAAAAAAAAACAAGAGACAGTGTGTGACCATGAGAGAGTATTATGCGTACATATTGCAACAACGACAAACTGAAGCACAAACAATTTTCTTTTGTGGAAAGTTATTTCAACAATTTTTGGTTGATGCATATACATGCGTCGAAGAGGAAAGATTATGTTGGGTTCGAATAAACCAACCACAACTATGAGTTAAGTTTACAAAAGATTAAAAGATGTCGTCTTAAAGGGAGATTTAACTCTAGCATTTACTAGAAAATGCATCGTGCCCCCCTCAAGTTTAACTAGTGGACCTCAATATATGGCTCAAAATTTCCAAGATGATA
Source organism: Acer negundo (assembly GCA_035582765.1). Classification (NCBI taxonomy): domain Eukaryota; kingdom Viridiplantae; phylum Streptophyta; class Magnoliopsida; order Sapindales; family Sapindaceae; genus Acer; species Acer negundo. Next base: position 19,239,779 of record CM069241.1, on the reverse strand, counting down.
TGGCAATTTGTAGATATTTCGGCTATCTAGATTTGTTTATTACTTTCATAGTTAATCCAAAGTCGATTGTGTAGGGAAAAATAAACAAATAAAAGTGTTACACGCAGCGGAAGCGATACTAAAGACGATTTAGTGACTTTTAAAATTTTTCCTTTATGAACCTTAAACCCTTTTAATCAATAAACATGCATATATATCAACAAAAGTAAATAACCTCTTGTCGCGTGATCCGATTGACTTACGTCGATGGTAATCCGCAAGACCTTCAATCCGAGCACGAACGTGGATCACCTAGGAGTGTGGTCTCCCTTTCCTTTGAATTGCAAACCTGTGAATGGACCAAACAAATACTTTCTTTTCTTTGTTAGTCACAAAACAATCAAAAGAATGTCAAAATTATTCCGGTCACTTTTGAGTTCACAATCTTATGATCGAAACTCGCGTGAACCTAGATCGATATCGTATACACAAGCTTATTGATGTTTAAGCAATTGTATACTATCAAAGAATAATTTTTCACTCCTTTTTGTCTCTCTAGAATAAAAACTCTCTTAGAATTAAGAAGAAGAAGAAAGAAAATAAAAACTCAAGCACCAATTAATTGATGTGGCCGAACCCTATAAGAACATATATATAGGTTGGCCGAATTTTTCTTCTTTTTCCTTTAGGGTTGCCGAATTCTATGTAGTATCTAATTAGGGTTGGCCGAATTTCATCATGTCACTTATATAGGGTGACTGAAATTCAACCCTAATTCTTTTTAACTTTATAGACTTCAAACCCTAATCCAACTCTTTTATTTTTATTCTTTTATTTGACTAAATAAAAAAAAAGACTCCTTATTTGATTAAATAAATAATACTAATTTATTTATTTACTTATCAAACAAGTCTTTTACTTTTAGGAAAGATTTGTTTCTTTAATTAAACAATTAATCAATAAATCAATTAATTTTTATTTAATTAAAACAAATGAAACAAAATAATATTTTTAGGTCAAAACTTTAACCTAGCCGCCCCACTTATATATAAGATGGGTCTAATATTATTTTCCTATTTCATTTAATCCATTGGACTTTAAATAAAAAAGCCCACATGTGAACCAGACCCATTCTTACTAAAAGAAACAAGCCCACATGTCTTTCATTAATATATTAATATAATTGAGCAGCCCATTACTTAAATAATGTGCAAATTATATTCTTAATATATTAAATGCAATTCTAGATGGACCCTTAAATTGGTCCGGTAGAATATATCAAGTGATCCATGCAAGTCCGTGTGGATTGGGGATCTTGGCGGGCCATCTAAATTTAAGCTTCAATAGACATAACCTAATCACAATCAACAAATGATTCACTTAGGTCCGATCCATTAATTTTAACTCATTCCACTAAAGAGCTAAAACTGAACTCTTAAATAAAGATAGAAAAGGAAGATGCTCCTCATTCATACCCTAGACAATCATATTGGAGATAGTGTATCCTCGTGATTAATATCAGTAATCGCCAAGAGTTCATAGACCGCCTATAACTCTCCAAGTTACCATATTTACTCATATGACCACGTTTTGAACTTGGATATTTTGACTTGTCCAGAAGCCATGTTTTCAATAGATACTATTGAAAACTCAACGTTGAGATTTATTATCCAATTACCTCAAAACATCCATATGATGATATTATACTCTCATTTAATTAAATGGAGCCACGATGTCCATATCTATAAATGAAGTCCTCTATCGATTAACAAATGAATATCACCAAACTATCGAGGATAGACTATGCGATATAATCGTACTCATTGATAACTCAAATGATATCACTTGCAACCATAAGTCCATCATTTATCTCAGGATTAAGATAGACTCTCCGATTGTCCTGATAATGAAAAGACTATTATCTATTGACGGTTCTAGATAAAGCTTTTCATTGTGATCCAGTTCAATGCACCCAGTGCACTAGATCCTTTTGCTCGAAGACACTCCGATGATTTTAGACTCATCATATCTCATTTGATCCCACTCAAATGCTAGCAAAAGAATTCTACAACTTTAACAAGATAAAGGTGCCCAACCTTTAACTTAAGTTGTGAACAATATTCAAGACTAACTAAAGAATTGTGTCTACCACATACATATCCAGATGTACGAACAATTCTTCTTTTCCCATAGTCTTTAGACCTTATGATTATTTACTTTGACAATTATAATACAAACTATAAATGCTATACGATTTGTTAAACCAGAAATCACTTTATTAATATGAAAAAGATTGTTAATTACAACATTACACTCTTGCTATTGAGCATAATCCTAACAGATTGAAATACAACATTTTGTGGAATCCATACCAGGTCAAAAGCCCGATGAAAGACCTGATATTGTATCAATATTTTGGTAAAGTTTTGGCTGGTGTGTTTATAATTCAAAAATATTGTATTTAGCAAAATAAAATTCATATAGCAAAAAATTAAATTTTATTATTTTTAAAATTTCATTTCAGATATATACACAATAGAATTTCAAAAAAAGGGGCTGAAGCAATTGTTCAAGCAGCTCAATGATCTGTAGGATACCAATTGCATCAGTTATTCATCACATTTTTATTGTTTTGTGAGGTTTCTAATCCCTTAAAGCTTTGGGAAAACAATTAAGATCCATTGTCATAAGATATTTTGTATCGTTAACAAAGGATTTTAAACTTCCTTGATCTGAGATTGAAAAAAGCCAACTCAAAAATCATGCGCTCTACGAAATAAAGCAAATTTTAAAAAGGAATAACATATCTCTAAAGGGTTTTTCGCATTTACTACTTCCAAATCGTGATTCAATTCAAGATGGTAATAATAGATTACTCAAGGAAGAACTTTCATATGATATTCAAATATTGATTATGGAGCACAAAGAATTGCACAATAGCCTTAATGTGCAACAAATGAATGTGCATAATTGTGCGATCGGTAATTGAAAAGAAAGGTGGTATGTATTTTGTTTATGGTGTTGGTGGGACTGGAAAAAACATACATATATAAGACTATTCTTTCTCGCTTAAGGTCAGAAGGAAGATTTGCATTGCTATTGCCTCATCGGAAATTGCATCTTTCTTATTACCGAGTAGTAGAACTACAAATCCAAGGTTTTCAATACCAATTGACTTAAACAATCAGTCAACATGCAACATTCATCAAGGAACACATTTGGCAGAACTCATGAAAAAAAAAACGGTTTGATCATTTGAGATGAAGCCCCAATGGACCATTGAAACACCTTTGAAGCAATAGACCGATCATTGAAAGACATTATGAGATTTGATGATGTAAACTCGAATGAAAAATCATTTGGTGGGATAACAGTTCTTCTTGACGGTGATTTTCGATAGACCTTGCATGTGGTTCTTAAAAGAAGCAGAAAAGATGTTGTTCAAGCTTCAATTAACAAGTCACACATATGGAAGTCGTGTCAATTGTTTGTTTTAATAGAAAATATGAGAATAAAGGACTTCACGTCCTTTACTGAGTGGGTTCTTGCACTAAGAGATGGAAAATTGCCCACCATATCTTTAGAAGGTGAAAAAGACTCTTGCTGGATTAAAATACTAGATGATTCACTTATACTCGCTTCTGATGATCCTGTTGCATTTGTTGTCTCAAGTACATATCTAGATTTAATTAACAAATATACAGATCCAGACTATTTGAGAAATAGATGAATTCTAACTCCAACAAATCAAACAGTCGATGAGATCAACTTTTATGTTTTGAATATCATTCTAGGGGACACAACTACATATCTCAGTTCTGATTCTATTTGCATGTTGATCAAGACATGATGTTCCCTATTGAGTTCTTAAATAGTTTGAAATTTCCTAGACTTTCGAACCATGAGTTACACTTGAAAATCGGAATCCTAGTAATTTTGTTCAGAAATATAAATCCAAGTGTGTGTCTTTGAAACGAAACACGGTTAGTAGTCACCCAATTAACACCATTGGTCATAGAAGGAAAAATCATAACGGGGACAAATAATTGAACAAATGTTTTCATTCCTAAAATAATAATGACCTTCGCTAACCCTAAATAGCCATTTGTTCTTAGGCGTAGGTAGTTTCCAGTTCGTCCATCGTTCTCAATGACGATAAATAAAAGTCAAGATCAGACTTTGGAGCAAATATGTATTTACTTGCCAAAACCTGTTTTCAGTCACAATCAAATTTACATTGTTGTTTCAAGGGTTAGGTCACGTCAAGGATTAATTTTTTTTTTATCAAGAACGATAACCCTAACCATTATAATTACACTAAAAATATTGTATATGTGGAAATGTTATAGTTTCCACAAACATGTATATTATAACATGTTTAATTATTCTTTGTCAATTATATATTCTTCCTAAAACTCTGTTCCCATGACAAGCTATTTGAAATTCTTAGCAGACCAATTGAATAATGAATAGTCGAGGTAACTATATGTCTTATATCAACAAATGGAGAGATGATTGGACAATTACAATAAGAATATCAAGAAAGTGGGAAACAAAAAACTTGTATTCAAATGACGTGTACTCTCTAGATATGTTGTTTTTGGATGAACATTTACGTCCTCCTCATTTTATCATAATTACATACTTAAATCTTATTTTTAATTAAACTATCACAATTTATAACCAGGGTGATCACATTCATGCTATAATAAAAAAATTCTTGATTCATAGATGAAAGGAAGACTTACTCTATACAAAACTTCAAGGTTGTCGATAATAATGAAAATTACAAGCCAGTTTCTCATCAGTATAAACTACTTCTCTTGCCTACTACAATTATCAACGAGTTAAGGGGAGACTATAGTTCAATACTTGTTCATCGATTTGAATTTTTAGACTTTGAGGACTTGGAAAAAGGAATCGATGAAAACACACCGTTCACTGGTTATATAATAAATTTAATTATTTTTTACTCCTTAGTCTTTATACATAATTACAATATATATTATTTTACATCAGAGTTAATACTATTTCTTACAGATGTTGTAGGACACCTTACCACAATGCTAGCTGCTGAAAACCAGCAAATGAAAGGATCAAGCTCAACATGCAAAAAACGTGTTCTTCACATTGAAAACACCAAGTATGTAATTCTTATTACTAACATATAATATAGCGATTTCATACACTTTTCATTAAAAAAAAATTGCAAAGGAAGTAAACTTCAAATAACACTCTGGGGTGAACGAGTAAATCAGATAGATGAAAACATGTGTGAGACAATTCCAAAACCATTGATTGTGGTAGTTACATCAACATTTGTTAAAAGATTCAAAGGTAATCAACCCATCACATTTACTTTTTCCATTACAACAGCTTATATAACATGTGGTAAATAGTTAATAAATATTTTATCACATCAATCAACAATTTTATTTACAAGTGACATATCTTTATCTACAACCACAGCAAGCAAGTTCTATATAAACATTGATATTTCGGAGGTATCAAACCTACAAAGGTAGTAGTATTTTTCAGTTTAATCAATTTCGTTTTTTCAATTTAAAATTAATCAATATATATATAACAAAAAATCTTTGGATCAACAATATTCCAAATATCAAGGAAAATGGGGAACAAGTACCAAAACTAGAATTACATAAAGGAAATGAATCCGCCTCTCCGGCATTGGCAAAAACAGTTGAAGAAATACTACTTATGACTTCAAATTCTGAATCTAAGGTATATAACAATATACACCTTTCAAATGCCTATTATAAGTTTTTTTTTTTTTTTAATTAATTTATTTATTTATTTATTTATTTGGAATAACCACATGTATAAAATCAAACAATCACACAACAAGTATTACATCTTAACCAACATACTATCGATTTTGATTAGTTTTTCACTTTTTAAATATATTTAAAAATAAACTAAATTTTGTTTCTAATATAAACATCTTACTATGAAACTAGTACTCATATAATAATTAAAAAAAACATGTCATATGCGTAACAAATGAAGCCAAGATCACTAGAATAGAATTAAAGCACGGATAGTACGTATTATGTCTCTTGCAAACAGTGCAATAAAAAATTCTTAGGGTTTTTGCCTTAAAGCTTGTAATTTGTAAATGTGAATTGAACACAAATAAAAGAAGTAATTTATTCATTCAAATTGTCTCATACATTTATATATAATATGTGTACTTAACATCCAAGATTACTGGATGTAATTTCAAACTGAGTATATGAATGTAATATACAGATAGATTTAGTTTGAAATGAGTAATCTAAAGAGTCTGTAGATAGCAAATAAAGTTGGGTACTTTATTTGTGGTTAATCTACAGTTGAGGTCCATTTCGTAATGTACAATGATCTTATCCTGGATCATTCATATGGTGATATGAGAATAGAGGCACCTTGTATGATGTGATCATATAAGAATGGGCCACGATCTATATGAATCTCTCAATAAGATCCGTTACATGATGAGATTCATATATATCAACAAAAGATGGTTATATATGGGTGATCTTAATTTTGGGTGTCTTATCAACCCCTTCAGGTTAGATCGTGATTTTTGATATATCATAGGTGAGATTGGATTTACATTCCTGGTCAATATGCTTTGTATGTTAGAATTGCAGTTTCGCTTGTGGCTGCGAAGGTTTGTACACAATAGAGGAATCTACTCCTTGCGAGAAGTAAAAAGTAGTTCCCTTAAAGGTTGATTCGGGGCTTGAACAATATGAACGCTCTCCTAATTCCTTAAGGAATGTAGGATTTATTGTTCATTAGAGAATCAATGGTACTTAATGGAAAGATATAATTAGAAGGGTATAACGGACGTTATGACCGAGCTCTAATTATGAACTACTTGTGGAGGATCACCATATGTAATAGCTATATCGATGGATACTGAATGTTATTGGTATGTGTAAAAACATCTACAGTTGAGAGAGTATAGCTTCAGGTTTTTAGTGGAATAATACCGAAGTTAATAATCATGAAATATTAATTAAAGAGTTTAATTAATTATTTCTAAGAATTATTGGAGCTCAAAATATTGTGGATCCATTGGGTCCCCTTACTAGCCCGATTGATTAAGGTAACAAGGGTCACGGTTAATTAATTGGACTGTCCACTTAATTATGTTACGAAAGTAACACGTGTTTATTTGGAAATTAATTGAATAATGAGATTATTTAATTAATGAATATTAATGATTATGTTAATTAAATAATTAGTCATTTGATTGTGTAATTAATCATTAGATGGAGGGTGTTGATTGATATTTAATTTTGAATGAAGATAAGATAATTTGATTATTTTATTTTTATTAAATTAAATATTTAAATTTGAATTTAAAAGAGTTTAGATTTAAATCAAATCAAATAAAGTAATATTAATTAATATCTTTAAAGATATCAAATATCTTAAAAGATTTGATTGATTAGTTTATTTTAAAATATATATGATATATGTTTTTTTTTTTTTTTTTTTTTTGTAAAAAAAAAAAAAAACTGATATAGGAATAATGGATGGTGCAATTGGATTTGAACACAATCACACAAAAAGAGAAATATCATCAGGTGGTGCGGCAACTAAAAAAAAAAAAGAAGAAAATTTGTTTTCCTTGTTTTTTACATCAGGTGGCCTCTTTATATACACAAAGCAAAGAGTTGTTTCGTGTGTCTCTTCATCCTCCTTGTTCCTAAGTATCGTGATGCACCCATATGCCGTTACCAATCCCGGGTGATAGCTAGGAAGATCATGTGGTTCAAATCAAAAAGTAGATCGAAAAGAAGAAGGAGCCTATAAACGTTGGTATAAAATAGCTTCATCTCCTTCTTATTGTATTTTGATTATTACTGTACAAATGGGTTAATTTATGATTGCATAAAAATTTTAAAACCCTTCAGCTGCGCAATCTGTAACCCTAGGTTCCTACAAAAATTGCACAAGATTGGTTTAACATTTTGGTGTGCCAAGTGTAATATTCAAGAACAATTCCCACAACCAAGGTACAAACATATAAACAAATTAAATGACCTTTACAATTCTTAATACTAATAAACAAAACAAAACAAAAAAACACTTTTTTCAGATACAAATTGCAAGTAAATGTTAAAGATGACACAACAAACACAACATTTGTCATTTTTGACAAGGAAATGGAGAAAATACTTCAAGTGCCTATTTCCCAAATATATACAACCAATCAGGCAACACCGTATTTTTATTTAAGTTATTTCCATTTCTTCTCGAATCACTTATAAAATTATAAATGTATATTATCGTTGTTTATGTCCAAAAAGGATCATGAAAAACAACTATCGGTTAATCTGAATAAAATCGTGGGGAAAACTATGTCTTTCGATTAAAACTCAACCAATTTTATTTTGTATCAAGCTGGTAGAATTACACAGTCAATAGCATAGAGGCGAAAACCCAAGTTTAGACCTAATTGCACCCATAAGCAACTTTTACTCAAAATTGCACGGATATCCCCTGCCGTTAGTGTGGTTCCATTAGAAATTAACAGTTTAGGGGCAAAAGGGTCCTTTTACCAAAAATAGTCATTATCTATTTACATAATACTTAATATTTAATTGTTCTCTTTCAAAAAAAATTAATAATTCAAAAATAAATACTTAATATTTATAAATAAAAAAAATGGATGGAGCAGATATGATAATATCTCCTCCATCCATCATCTGATCTCAATGGTTGAGATCAGATGAAAAAAAAAAATGAAAAGTATAAAAAAAAAAATCATCTTTTTCCTTGTGGAAAGATCTCTCCTCCATGAAGAATGAGTTGATCTCTCATTCATCTTATATAGACGGAGAATACAATCTCCTATGTCTCTTCGAAAAGGGCATCAGCCAATTAAACATTGACGAAACAGAGAATTTCGAAGTGTTCCTCGATAAGGCCTGCAATGCCAAGTTTGAGAGCGAGATCATTAGATTGGTGCCCTATCTGACACCCTCAGTTATAGCTAGATCGACGCCTTGTCTAGCTTCCTCAGTTACAATTAGATCGATGACCGGACATCCCGTTCCTTGGAGCGATTTGCTTAGTTGAATTAGATCTGACCCAATTGGAGCATATTTCTGAGTGAAGAAGGAGAACTCCTCCTCCATGAGAGATAGAGGAGTTCATGGCTCTTTCGCGAGTGGTCGAGTTGAAAGAGAGGCGATGGAGCGATTCCCCAGATTTGTGTGTTTCGATTTCCAATTGGTGGTTCGATTTTTGATAGTTTTTGTAAAAAATGTTTTTTTTACCATATGTTTGTTTTGAAATTCATACTGGTGTGTGGTTCCCGGATTTGAGTGTTTCATTTTTTTTTTTTCAATTTTCAATTATTTTTATTTCATTATTTAATTGAAATTGGTTTGACTAATAATGATAAAGTAATAATAATAAATTAAATTATAAATAATATATAGAGTCATTTTAGACTTTTCAAACTAATAAGACAGTCAAAGGTTAAAATAACCGTTGACCACTAACAACATGGTATGCGTGTAAATTTGAGCAAAAGTTGCATATAACCGCAATTTAGAGGTGGCAAGGTTCCGGTTCCGGTTCCGACCGAACCGGCTGTTCTAAACCGGGCCAAAAAAAATTTTTTTTTTTTTTTTTACAAAATATTACATTTTATTTATAAAAAAATAAAATGTTAGAAAGAACATTGTAAAGTATTGAGTCATAACCCATAACCCTTGTCCAAGTAATTATGTTTTCCATTCCCTTCTCCTCCTTTTTTTATAAATTAGACATCTCATTAACTTCTCTATTTTTTAAATATGGAATGTGGGATAAAGAGTAAGAAGTCATTAACTATTTTTTTTTTTTTGATATATCATTTACTAATTTCATGTATTAATAACCTATTGGAATCTAAAGATATATTGGAATTATTAACTTTCTTTTTGAACTATTACAATATTTCATATTGTGGTATAATTCGAATCGAACACAAAAAGAAATAATAGAAATATTTGTTAAAAATGCATAATATGACTTCTTATCCTTCATCTCACATCCCACATTGGAAAAATAGAGAAGTGAATGAGATGTTTAACCTATATAAAAAGGAGGAGAAGGGAATGGAACACATAATTGCTTGGACAAGAGTTATGGGTCATGGCTCATGACTCAATGCTTTACAATGTCCACTCTAACATTTTATTATTTTATAAATAAAATGTAATATTTTATAAAGTAAAAAAAAAATTATAAAAAAAAAAAAAAAAACTGGAACCAGGCAATTCGAATCGTTCGGTTCTGAAAAAATTGGAACCAGAACTGGAACCGGCCCCCTCGGTTCCGGTTACGGTTTCGGTCCGGTTCCATGGTTGGAACCGGAACCTTGCCAGGTCTACTGCAATTACGCCTAAACTTGAGGTATGTTTGTGCAATTTACCCTAAAAAATAATGAATTGTGAATTGGGTTTATACATTTGTATGATATTGGTTCGGCACACTTGTTTGAGGTGATGTTGAGTAACGAAGAAGGACAATGTGTACGTTTATTTACAGCTTAAAGTTTGACATTTGATAGCTATTATGTATTACATATGTAGGGCATATAAAAACCTGACGTGAGACTTGAAAATTTTATTATTTCTAAATGGTTGTATAATCATATGGTTTTGAGTTGAATTTATTGAACATAATGGATTTTGGTGGAAATTCGCCTATGTCAATTGTAATTGATGTTATTAATTAACAGGTGAAAGGTTTGGAATGATCCAAATACAGAGGAAAATTTGGTGAAAGTTTTGTAAGAACTTATTTTATTGACAAATTTGGTGAATATTTTAATCACGTACCCGATATTGGGTCGTGACAAATTTTGTGTTTCGCATTGAGATGACTCGATATCAGGTTACCCCAACTCGCAACACAATTTTCATGCTTAAGGTCAAGGGGTCACCTAAAGCACAAATTTTGTACGAGTATTGTGCTTTGGGTAGGGGTGACTCAATATCAAGTTACTCCCAGACCCAAAGCACACTTTCTTTTTTTTTTTTTCCTATAGTCATATTCTTTTTGTATCAACTATTAAAATTTTTTAGGCTTTCATTTCAAAATACTTTCGTAGACTCTCATTTTAAAAGACTTTTACAGACATTTATAGACTTTTATTGAATTTTAAATATAATGTATACTTTGTTTTAGCAAAATTATACATATTTACCATGTCAATAAAAATATTTTTTCAAATGAATAAAAAAAAAACCATCGTTTATTAAACTTGACAAAAGCATTCATGCCTATATATGTGATTTTAAAATTTTTATTTTTATTTTAATTGTATTTTGCATTATAAAGACTTATGCTCCTTTATTTTTAATATTTAGTTAAAATTTTATTTGTTTTTTATAATTAGTCAAAATATTATAAATTTTCTTTTAGGATAAATGTAGCAAACCAACAATAATATTAACATTTACATATCTCTACGAAAGTATGACAATGAGTAGAAAAAATCTACCAAAAAATTCATTCAAATTACTAAAGATAAAACATAAAAATCGTACCTAGTTATTGATAAGACACATGTTTAAAAGTGGGTAGTTTGATATTGATCATATAATCATAATTACATAGAGTCACGCTCATACCGTCATACGCGACTTTGATTATGGCATATTCGCATGGTTAAGTAATGATTTTTGTCTTTTATTATTTTTATTTTAATAAATAAAATTCATTTGATTTATTTCGATGTTATTTAGTTGCTTTGAAAATATATGTAAAAAAACATGAAATATCCCGTCTTTAACTGCATAGCTATTAGAGAGTTGTTTTATATTATTTTTTAGTTAAATTTTTTTTTATTATAGATCGTTAATGTTTGCATGTTTTTTTTATAATATTTATTCATTTTAAAAGTTATTCTTTTTATTTTATTTATGAAATTTGTTAAGAATGAATGTGATTTTATTTGAAAATAGAACATATGTTTGGTGATTGATGTTTTTCAAAGAGTTTTATTTTTTCTTTTAAAGTGAAATTCTTTCCATTTTTTATTTTTTAAAAGTCATTCAAAGTTTTTGGTAGGAGTGGAAGACAAATTGTGAGATTTGTTATAACTAAAAGTCATTAAAAATTATTGAGATTTTGAATACCTCACATTTTCATAGATTGTTAAAAATTGTTGATTAAATACCATATGACTTTTAAAAACTTTTTAAAAGTCTTTTAAAAGTCTATAAAATTCTGTATTAAATACCTCAAAACTTTTATAGAGTCGTTAAAAGTCTATATTGAATACACCTAAACTTTTTAATTCCATAAAAGTCATTAATAGTCTTTTAAAATCCTAATTGAATACACCCTCCTAGGTGAAGGTATTTTTGGAAGATTGGGGCCTTTTTGCAAGTTTTTCCATGAAAGTAGTAATTTTCAACTTGAACCAAAAATAGGGGCTAATTTGCTAAAATCCCAAAAATAAAATGAAAATTAGAAAATGTTGAGGATAAAATTGTCATTTCACGGTTATTAAGAAAACCCTAAATTTCCCTCCTCCTTCAATCTATAAATATAAAGCAGCCACCGGTGCCTCTCAGGTCTTCCACCACATCTTCAATACCTACCAATACCAGCAATTTTCTGTCATTTTTATTAGTTTTTCCTTTTAATCTTATTTTTTAATTTCATTTTCAGGGAAAATCTGCATCGGTCTTTTATATTTTCTGTGTGTTTCATAGCCATGTAACACAGAGAATACGATAAGATGCAAAATCAAATCAAAAGGTACCTCATGGACAAGTAATTTCTGAAATTGTTGAATTTTCCCATGGATTCTTGCTCTTTCTCGTAGGTTCCAAATAAACATTCTTTTTCTATGTTATCTTTATTTGTAATTGTTGGTCGATGATGATTGATCTTGCTTTAACCACACCGAAGAGAAACCAGATCTGGGTTTTAAAGATTTCTTTGATTTAATCCAAGGAAATGGCGACGAACTCTATTGTGCTTGGTGGGTGCTTGATGATTCTCTGTTCTACAAGTGAGAGAGATGTCTCTCTTTCTTGTAGAGCGAAGAAGAAGGCCTTTTCAAGCTCTCGGTGTTTTGTTTTGCATTTATTTCTTTGGATTAAATCTTGGAAATCAACTGGCTTTGTGTATTCTCATGTGGAAACTTTGGCCTTTCAACTGAGACCAACTCATACATTCAATTTGTTATTTCTGTTTATGTGAAATCAGTGATTCGAATTTTTATGATTATAACATTATTTACATGATTTTGATAAAATTCTTTTTTGTAAGATTCTGGTTTGAGAGGTTTTGGTCTGTTGTTTTAGTCGAATAATGAGTATGCAGAAATCATTTTGTTAAATAAAATTCATTTTAAGATGTCCCAAAGCTGTCGTTATTTGCCTGAACCCGACCTTTAACAGCTGGGTTTGGACTGGAGTTTCAAAGAGTAACAAAATCCAAACCCATCCAAACCCAATGCGGGTAATTGAATTCCGGGTGTGGGTTTTAAAAAATTTCACCTGCTAGCTTTAAACATAATTTAATATTAGTTATGAAACAAGGTTTATTCTACTTGTAGAATTGTGTCAATTTTTCCATGTGGTATTGTGGTAAATTGTTTAAATAAAAATATTTAAAATTAATATTAAAGAAAATTGTTGTAAATAAATTAATAATAAATAACAAAGAGGTGAGACTTATAATTTACCCTATAGATAGATCACCGTATAAATAGGTTAACTCAAACTAATCGTCTGAGCAATATATATGTATATAAGCAAACGTCAAATGTATAAAGTGGTGGGAGTGTTATAAATAAAGCGGTGGAAATCTATGAGGGAGTGATATAAATTACGTGGATTGCTCTCATTTGCTTTTGTGCTCTTGATACCTAATTGTCATACTCATTTGCTTTTGTGCTCTTGATACCTACTTGTCCCCTTATGACACGTGGAGAAGAACAAATCTTACCAAGTTATATTTAACTTAACTAAGGCTTGTAAAGCTTGAGACGTAATGAGTTTGCCTCTATATATATATATAGTGTTCTCTTTAAATTGTAAATGGTTTAGCTGAAGCGTTTTTATAAATCAATATAAAATATCCTTTTTCTCTTGTCTCTTTTCGTTACATGATTTGTTTCTTTCTGTTTCCCCTTGATGGGGCTCTCCTCTTGCAATTGTGTTTAGGTTCCGGTGTGAATTACATTTTTTTTGGGTTTTTTCCAGTAATTTCTTGGGAGATTTTGAACTTTCTAACTTAGGCGCTTTCTAACTAATTGATTTCCTGTGATGTCACTCCTAACTATTCGTATTTCTGCTCATATTATGTTTCCATACCATGACTCTCCATAACCTGGAATGAGGCGTGGAAATCGTACATTTTTTCGATTTTTGATTACTACATGCTGTTTTAGTTGGTATGATTCTCCATGTCCAGTGCTTCATGTCACTAATAAATCAACGTATTCGCCGCACCTTCTATGTAGTATGTATTCCTTTGCCTTCTTAATAAAATCATATCATATGCAAATAATAGAGAATACCATCACCAACAAGGAACGAACAAACGAAACGCCAAGGGGAAGTGGGGCTAGGGCTAGTCCCTACTTTCCTGTTCCACTCTCCGTAGCGTAGCTGAGGTGTCTTTTATCTCTTTCATCTCTTTCTTTGTTATTTATTATTCATTTATTTACGACACGTTATCAGTACGATTGCAGGTAAGTAAAAACGATACCCTTTGTGATTTACTTACACTTTAAATATTTGCATTTGTTTATAGACAACATATTAGTTGAGCTTATGCCCCTGGATTTATTTATTTATGTTTTTTTTAATATTCATATTTATTTATATGCAATGTACCCCTGATAGAACCTATATATAGTTCTGTATACAAGATGACTTATGCCGTCAACGGAATCTATATATAGTTCTGGATTTATTTATTATGCTCTTTAAATATTCACATTTAATTATATGCAATATATATGTGTCGGCAGGGACTAGTTACGGTTGTGTCGACATGACCTATAGTTCTTGATTTATTTATTATGTTATTTAAATATTCGTATTTAATTATACACAATATATAAGACTAGTGCGCCTGTGTCGATAAAGACTGGCTACGACTGTGTCGACAAAGACTGGCTACGGCTGTATCGATAGAACCTATATATAGTTCTGGATTTATTTATTTTGCTTTTTCAATATTCGTATTTATTTATTTATATGCAATATATGAGATTAGCTAAACAGACTAGCCAGAGTTTAAAGTTTCTGGAATTATGGTATTTAATTTGGCACGGTTTTGAAAACTGATGAGAATCTAGAGTTCCGGATCCAGTGTTATATACATAAATGTCATATAGCACGGTTTTGAAAACTGATGAGAACCAGAAGTTCTAGATCCAGTGTTATATACATGAATTCCATAATTTGTTATTTGGAACATGGGGTTTCAAATCCATTCAGAATCTGAAGTTTTCTGAATTTTATATATGAACTTCCAGTTCATGGTCAAACCAGAAGTTCGAAAAATCAATATGATTCATGATATTATTTTATCTCATATCTATGAAATGATATGTTTACATGTCATTCATTTGAGCAAAATGATCTACGCATCCCAGTAGGATGTTATAAGTATCATAAAAAAGATTTAAGATCTAAATGTATAATGAAATTGAAAATGATATTTTATTCATTTCATTCATGTTTTATGATTATGAAGAGCAATGTTCAGTGAAAAAAATAAGGTAAATAAGGGAGAGTATGGCCATCTGGGGAAAAAGATATAAGAGAGAGCAAATTAATTGAATATATATATATATATATATGCGGAGTCTATGATGGTGATGTTTACAATATATATTAAATGGTGGGGTCAGATGAGATATAAAATAGCATTACATATAATGTTTATAAAATTCTTAAAAAGAAAAATATATGTCTTGCCGATAGTGCAACGACTCATAAAATTCTACGAAATCAGAAATATTTTGTGAATTTAACTTTGCTCAGAGTAAATGTTAATAATGTATCAAGTTCAACATATCTGATAGAAAGCACTGAAAGACCATGATATTGTTATCAAACAATATTAAATTATTTATCAACAATGCATTATATTAGCAGATCAGAAGAAATCTGCATATTATTATATTGATTAATTTTCAAATAGAAAGTTTCTCTAGAAAAGAAAAGTAAATGAAAAGTTACTCTTATACAAATATAAATACCAGTTTGGTTCTCTATATATATAAGTGTGTCTCATTTCAAACTTTGTATCGCTCAAATATGAAAGATAATTTATCATCAGATGATTATTAATCTGTTACCTGATATATTAAAGGTAACAAAATTTTATAAGTTGTCATCTCATAAACCCGACCAGGTGATTATTCTTGAAGAAGAACAATCAGAGCAAAAGGCAATAAATAAATCATATGATGCATATCATAAGCTTGTGAACCTTTGAAAGCTATTGTTATCAAGATCTTAATGTAAACAAAACTCGAGTTATGAATAAATCCACTTTCTCTAAATCAACTTTTAAGAGATGTAAGTCTATGAAATAACTAAATTCATTGAAATGGAAGAAATCTCAATAGAGATACATGAATACAAAAATTGAGAGGATTTCTATAAAGTATACAAGTCCATGAAGTGACTAAATCCATTAAAATCTCAACAGACATACAAGAATACATAAATTGGGAGAATTTCTACAAATCATGAGAGAAATGTAAAATCATAAGGAAACAGTCGATGATGTATTTTTATACACAGTAGCTACTGAAATTATAAATGATAATTATGATATTCATAATATCAATGATTGTAGACAAACGTGTGATTGGCCTAAATGAAAATAAGCAATTCAACAAGAATTGACTTCATAAGCTAAACATAAAGTATTTAGACCAACTCTAGACACTTGAAGATGTCAAACTAGTTGGAAATTAATGGATCTTTATGCAGAAACGTAATGAGAAAAACGAGATCATGAGATATGAGATAGGACTTGTAGTACAAGGATTCTCATAGAAACTTGGTATTCAATAGTGATAAATACAATTACATTTTGAATTTTTGATAAATTTGACTGCTTTTAAAAGGCTTGAAATGCATCTTCTAAACGTATTAAATATCTATATGGTTTACTCAATACAGATATTTATAATCCCTAGAAGATTTAAAATGCTATAAGCATATAAATCGAGATCTCATAATTTTTTTTTATGAGCTTGCAAGAATCCTTGTGTATTAAAAAAAAATATGGACGGATGTGGTATAACCATCTTAGTGAATATCTTATAAAATAAGGGTATAATAATCATATTATATACTCACGTGTCTTCATAAAGAAATCAGAATCTAGATTTGCTATATCTTCATGATCCACAAAAGGCTCGTTCACAAACGAAACATGTTTTTACCTATAATGACACAACAATTTAATAATGCTTCATTAAGCAAGTCTTTGTTTATAATCCCTCCAATCATTTCTGATGTTATTACATTTAATGAAATAAACATCAGTATGCGTCAGTTTAACAATCTAGAAGATTGCTTCAAAAGAATTTTTATCAAGAAGAGCATCCCATCAGGGGGAGCATATCAAATGAAGTATATTAGTTATTTTGGGGCCTATGTGCATTGTACTCTTTTTCCTTTCGATCATGTTTTTTGTCCTATTGGGTTCTAGAACATGCATTTCTACAAAATTTACCGATTTAAATCTAATGCATGTGCATACAACATTATGTGTGTGTTATACCAATTGAATGTAACGATACAAAGACATAAATGTATGCAATGTGTGTGTGTACGTTTACGCCTTGCAAAAGTAAGAAGAGTCTTGATACATTAGCATTGAAGTAAGTGTTTTTCCTCTTGAAGACGATCTTTGCATGAGAAGTTACTTTTCTTCTTTGAAGCTCATATCAACCAAGAAACACCTAAGTAACTAACCATTACAAATAAAGAAAGTTTTTTAATGGAATCAAACCAATACAAATCTAAAACCTTACAAGATTCATACCCATTAAACAAAGTCATACACTATTTAGTGATTTCATCATCACCAACAAATCATCATCTATTCCAACTCCCTATTCATTCTTGTTAGGATTTTGAGTTATGTTGGCATTATTCTATATCAAAATGATATTTTCTTTGTATTATTTAGTTATCTAGGATTCACGGTTTATCAAGCTTCAAGGAAGTTTGACAACTCTTCAAGTAAAGTGAAGCCTTTAAGAGGAGAAAGTGTTATTGTCTACAAAGGTATTTTAAGACCTCTATCCTCTTGTAAGGCGTTAAGGTACACACACAAATTGTATCCATATGTGTCCCTGCATCGTTGTGCTCAATTGGTATAGCACACACATATTAATGTATACATATGCATTAGATTTAAATTGACAAATTTTGTAAAATACATGTTATAGGATTATATCTAGGAAATGGCATACCATATGTTTATTTGTTTGTGTTTTTGTGATTTCAGACTTGAATATGCTCTCATATTATTCCTTATTGAGTTCCAGTCATTTCGGTTACCTATTTATTAGTTTTCGAGTTCCGAGTTGGAAGTTACAAAACTTTCCGTACATTTATCATACATGGTTTTCATCTTTTTGATTTCTATATTTTTTGTGGAAGTTTTGTTGATGTCCATGTGCGTGAGAGAGTTACAGTTCATAATCCAAAAACGAATCCAAATTTGGAGTTCGGAGGCCGAAGAACGGTCGAAAAACGGGAAAGGTGCGTGAAAAGGAGCAAAAGGGAAAAGAGATGGCAAATTGCCATTTGCACCCATTGGCCTTGGAGGGCGCGTGGGCTCCACGCCGGACACACTTCTCTGTTCACGTAAGCCGATCGCCAAAAACTCATTTCATGATTTAAGGGACTTTGTTACATGTATTGCATGCACATAGTGTTTGGTGTGCATGGTCAATCAAATGCATGTGGTGTCTTTGGTGTGATCTCCTATTGGCTATATGAGAGTTTTCTTGTGTGAGCTACCACACCGGATAACTCTCTCTCTCTCTTTTTTATCTCCCTCTCACCGAAATTCAGGGGTTGAAGAAGATGATTTAATTGCAAAAAAATTTCTGAAATTTCCTATCAACTTTGAATCACCATACCTCTCTTATTTCTTATCCGATTTGAGTGATTTAAGATGGAGAAGTTTTGTCTTGAAGTCCTTTATCAATCTCTAAGCAACCTTGAAGCCTTTTGTTCAATTTTTCTGGTGGTTCTCACCATTTTTGTGACTGCACTCGAGTTTGACAAGGTATTTGTTGATCTTTTGATTTCTTTGTTTCTAGAGATATTATTATTTTCCACCCTCACTTATTAGATATTGGTCATTTTGCACCCTCTAGTTTGAGTAATGGCCAAAATCCACCATCTAATTTCAGTTAATAGTCAAAATACACCTTACCGTTACTATTCCGTTAAAATTTTTATTTTTCTGTTAAGTTAGTAAGGGTATAATGGTAATTGATGTGATAAAATTAATTTAATAAAAAAAATCACCACTCAATCTCTCTCTCACACCCCACCACCTACCACCGATCTCAATCTCTCTCTCACACCCCAATAGAAAAAGAACACTGAAATCACATCCACCAAAAATAATCAATATTATTCGATCAAAGCAAAAAAACAAAAAACAAAAAAAAAAAAAAAAAAAAAACAAAGTTGCGTCATCATCTTCTTCTTCAACCTAGCTCTACCCATCTGTGTTTTTTTTGCTCCGACACAACAAAATCATGCCCTCAAAAATCTGTCATAACCATTCGATCGGATTCTCCTAATGACGCCATCATCGTTGTCGTCGTCATCGAGCCTTGTTCGTGATCTACCTCCTCCACTCTATAATCGCCCTGATAAGTAGGTTCCTGATGATGTTGATCGAGACGTCAGGCTCATGACCAGCTGACTCTCGGGCCATTTTTTCCAAAAAAAAATTTGGTTTTGATCGAATAATATGTATTATTTTTTGAGATTTGTGGTTTTTTTTTTTTTTTTTGATTCGATTTTTTTTACGTTTTTATGGAATTTAATTTGGTGGTGATGGGGATAGTGGATAGAAAGAGATGAGATTTAGGGAGATGGTCTAGGTTTGGTGATGAGGGTGGATGATTGAGGTGTTGATGATTCTGAGATTTGTGGTTTTTTTTATTTATTATTATGATTCTGGTTTTGGTTTGGGGTTGATGATTCTGGGCTTGGTGATGGTGTGGATGATTATGTTAATGGAGATAGGATGGCAGTGAAGATCCTCTGATCCATCATTTTTTTGTTTTTTCTTTTTTTTTAATCCAATTAAAAAGGAGAGAAGATGGAGTGAGGTGTATATATCAGATGGTGATCATGGGTATGAGGTTTCTGGGTTTCAGAAACTGGATTTTTCTGGGTTTCATGATGAAGATATAGATGTTGCTTTTTTGCTTTTTTTTGTTGCTTTTTTTTTACTGGTTATCTCCACCGTCCATCCTTGATATCGACAACAGATATCGAATCTGGTGATTATGTTAGATTTTTTTTATTTAAAAAAAAAAAAAAACTAAATCAAAAACTAAAAAAGAGAGGCAGAAGGGTATAATAGTATTTTTGTGAAAAAGTTAACAGAAGTTAACGAAAGGTGGAAAATGGTCATTACTCAAACTAGAGGGTGGAAAATGACTAATACCTCATAAGTGAGGGTGGAAAATAATAATATCTCTTGTTTCTAATGCTCAAATACCTTGGGTCATCTTCCTATTTTTGTGTAAGTGACTTGAAAAAATGTTGATAGATGATAGAGCTTCAACTATAAGCCAATTGTGCTTAATTAGAAACTTGAATGTGAGTTAGGTTTTATTAAAACCTATGTTTTCACATGATCTTGGGTTTTATTGTACTAGCTTTTTATCTAGGGCTATTTGAGCTTTGATTGACTTGATTTTCATGATTGATAGCCTTATCATGTGATAGCACTCTATAGTTAAATAAATTTAAGATTATCACATTTGATTTTGTATTTAGAGCTAATTATGATTTAATTGATTATTGATTGATTACATTATCTAAATATATTCTAGAATATTCATTGATCATTTTCTTATAAATCTAGCATGTCTTGTTTTGTTACTAAAATCTTAAATATGTGCTTAATGTATATATTATGATTCAAGTTTTAGTTGCATGAATAAATCTAGAAATTGAATGCGTTTTGGTGTTTTACATGTTCTAGTATTTTTTTTCATGTATAATAACTAGACAATATTGATATTTGATCTTTCTTGACTATGTCTAGTTCCCATAGGATGTGTTGATCATCATATTCTATGTTGCATGTGTTTGCATCATTTGCATTACACTTAGATCATTTGCCTTGCAAAACATGGAAGTCTTGGCTAGGAGTGTGAGGCATTACACTTAGATCATGGAAGTCTTGCAAAACATGGAAGTCTTGCATTATACTTAGATCATTTGCATGAATAAATCTAGAAATTGAATGCGTTTTGGTGTTTTACATGTTCTAGTATTTTTTTTTCATGTATAATAACTAGACAATATTGATATTTGATCTTTCTTGACTATATCTAGTTCCCATAGGATGTGTTGATCATCATATTCTATGTTGCATGTGTTTGCATCATTTGCATTACACTTAGATCATTTGCCTTGCAAAACATGGAAGTCTTGGCTAGGAGTGTGAGGCTCCGAATAGTCGAGTAAGGAAGTCTTGACTAGAAGTGTGAGGCTCTGGATGGATAAGCTAAGGAGGCTTAACTAGGATCTTTGTGATCCGGATAACTAATCAAGAAGCCTTGTCTAGGATCGGGAGGATCCGGATAAAAAAGCAAGAAATCTTCCTAGAAATGTAAGCGTCTCGGATAGGAATTTGTTTCCGAGAGGTGTGAGAGTCATATCTCGGATAAGAAGTAGGCAAAGTGATTCACTAAGCCCAAGGGTAAAAAAGGAGTTGATAGTTTAGAGAGTGTATCATGGGATTGGTCACTTGTTTAAGTATGTATCTTTTTGCGTCATAGTGGATTATGGCTTGTCAGTAGTTGTGGATTCAACCCGTGGATGTTTTCTCTTCGGAGGTTTTACTACGTAAAAATCAATGTGTCAAATGTCTTTATCTCTATCTCTTTATATTTGTATATGTGATCAATATATCTTGTTTAAGATCTTCATTTCTTCACATCCTTGTAAACAAGATTTTTGTAGAGAAAGAGATGCATACATTATTTGTTGAATCAACATTTGTCTTTTGTATCTTTATGAGTGTTTGAACATTGTATCTTGTGATATTTTATATAAAGTTGTAAAGTTCTACTTAGTGAATTTACATTGTAATATTCAAAGTACAACTTGTGGAATTTGCTGCATTAAACATACTTATATATAAGATACATTGTCTCTTGTTATATGTGGTGTAGATTAAGGGTGGTGAATTACAATCATATTAAAGGTTAATTTGTATGCTCACCAAGGTTTTGATAACAGTCTCGAAAGAGTATTAAAAGTAGAGTATCAACCCACCCACCCCCCCTCCCCCCAAGTTGTTTAGTATAACCTTGTAAGAATTTTAGTTCTATACACCTTCACCAGTCTGTACACCCTCATCCTCAACACCATTTAAACATACTCTCTCACCATTGTTAACATCCTAACTAGTAACACCATCTAAACCCACATCAAACTCATCAAACATACCCTGATTAACATCCAAACCCACTCTCTCACTAGTCTGTACACCCTCACCATCTGACTCCACTCCCTCATCAGATTCAGTATCCTCTCCCTCACTATCAGCTTCAATATCAAACATAACAGCCTCCTCATTACACCAACCTATTTGTTCTACCACTTCAAGCTCATCAATGGGTTAATGAGGTATGTTAGAGGGAGGACAATGTGTCGTTTATATTTGAAAACGTATCGCATCATACCCACAAAACACAAACTCCCTAAAAACATCTAGTAATTCACTATATGTGCTAACCACAATTGTGTCACTACTTCATGGTAATTTTACCCTAACTGTGAACCCTCCACTTGGGAGTTCAGACCTACCAGTGAATTTCTTAGTCGTTGCATGAATTAAATTAATTAAGCTGATATGATTAGCATCACACTCACCTAGTTCCATCACTTCGGTCTCATACAATACACCGACTATCAATATTTTATCCTTTTTACCTGCAAAACAAATCCAAGCAATAAAAAATAATCAAAACAGAGAGGAACAACAAATAACTAATCGTATATCATGCATGCAAGCATTGTGTGTAATCATATCAAGCACTAAAGTATAAAAATATTTCACAAACACATAACAAATGAAGCATGTCTTTTGTACAAACACATCTAATGCAATAAAAAGATATACATAACAAGACAAAATGACATGCATTATGAGTAACGATATCACAAAACAAATTAATAAAAATTACCCAAACACATAACAAACTAACCAAACATGTATTTCCAACAAATTGATACTTTCTGACTTTCTACACACTCAACTACATGTAAGTGGACTGTCAAGTACAAAACCCCAATTCCCACACATTATACCCTAATCTAGCGACAAACAGTAACAAACAAACATGTACACACACTCCATGTAACATATATATCAATAGTACACGTAAAATAGGTTGAATAACATGCAATTACATATTTGTGCCAGTTAATCGAAAAACCCCTAATTTTTTCCCTCTGAAACCCTGACAAAATTTGTTTAAACAATTGCATCAACTCAACAAACAACGGGCAACAAATTTCAAGCCAAAATATGCAAGAGTCATCAAGAGAAATACAATTTCTCACCTTTCAAACTCTTATCTTCAACAACTTCCCAGAATATCACTTCAACATCTACTTTCTTGGTTGTCAATGAACGAAAACAACAAAACTTTGAGATCCTAATCTAGACGAAATGATCAGATGAAAGAAAAGAAACAAATTTGGTGCAACTTTGGCAGATTGTGGTTCGAAGTTCGGTCAATGGAAGTCATACACAGAGACTTTCAATGTTTAACGAAGGAATTTGGAAGAAAATGAGCAAAAGGGACCACTAATATGTATTTTAATTCTTTGAGTCTATAGTAACAAGTGACATGTCCCATTCACAACCTCTCTTTTTTGTTTTTGTTTTTGTTTTTTTATTTCACATTATGAAATTCCAGATTTACCCTTGTTCCAAATAAGTTTCTAGAAGGTTTCATTGAATTTCCCATAATACCCTTGTTGACCTAATGGAAGTCAACGAAAACCTAACGGAATTGGACGGTAGGGACTCGAATTGGCATTGTCAGAGAACTATTAGACTAAAGTTAGTAATTCCAAAAACTAGTGAACCAAACCCAAATTAATGCAAAATAGAGGGACTAAAATCATAATAACCAAGTTCTAACTTTATAAAATATGGAAAATGACGAAGTAAAGTATTAGATAATCATCATGCATAACAAAAATATAACAAGGAATAACCGAACAAAGATACAAACTTGAGCCAACACAATATTAACAATCCAAGAACTACCAATTCGCTTGATTTGATTAACATGCAAATATCAAAAATCAAATCAACTGCTTTATTTTAACCCCGCACTTATATAAACAAAAGAAAACAAGCAACATGGATTAATTCATTTCGGAATCCTTACAAAACATGGATTCATCAATTTTTTTTTTATTTTTTATTTTTTTGATGTCTTTTCGAGATCTAATTTTGAACTTTTGGTTCTAAATAATTTTCTGAATTTAGAACTTCAATTTCTAAATAATTGTTCTAAATAATTTTCAGGAAAAAAAAATCCAGGGTTTAGAACTTCAAGTTCTAAATAATTTTCAGAATTTAGAACTTCAAGTTCTAAAAAAATTTCAAGATTTAGGACTTCAAATTCTAAATAATTTTCAAATCAAGAACTTTAGGTTCTGATTTTTGTGTGCAAACTTCGGGTGCAAAGTATTTGTACCATCATATTTTCAATAAGAAATAAAGAAGATGAGATAAAATAAATCATAAAAGAAAAAAGTCATGTTGATAACGTATTATAAAATAAAACATAAAAGCTTAGAAAATATAATACTAATTGGGAGAAAAGAATAAGAAGAAATGAATTCTATGAATTTATTTATCTATGTATTGAATGCTTATACAATGAGCCTATATATATAAGCATAGAGAGAATTATCTATACAATTAAAAGTGAAGATAATAACATCAACAGATAATAGCCAACAATTATGTGATAAGTCTATTTTTTCACAATAAAATTGGAATTTTTTTTTTTTTTATTGACGAGATGAGGTTGATCCAGCGATAAAACCCTTCACACTTACGCCACGAGGTCGTAGGTTCGAGTCATCCCCTCCCAACAAAAACGCCGAATTTATATAATATTTCAAAAAAAATGGAATTTTTTTAAAAAAAAAAAAAAATAATCTATAAAAATTTCTATTAGCATTAATTGGGAAGCAAACATCCATTTCTTTCAAATAATTTCATTCTAGTCTGTGATTTGTTCTTGTGTTGTCCGATTGAATATGTTCTGGTGGTTGGTTTTGTAAGAATTCAATTTGCGTTTAAATATGCGGTTTTTTTAATTTAAAAAAAAAAAAAAAAAATCGTATCTACACCTTTTTGTATTGGGCTATTATAATCTTTTTTTATTAGAACTTTATTTATTTATTTTGAATTGGGTCAGCCATGGGATGTTAATCACATGAATTGCTTGTCTTCAAGTTTGAGGGTTCATCTAGAATGGGTTTATGGCAAATGGGTTTGGCATCAAAAGCAGGGTTTTTTTTCATCTACGTATGTTTAATTATCTGTTTTTTGTCGATTATGGAGTTAAAGTTAATTACTTTTGATGTTTCTTTGGTTGCATTATGCAAAAAAAAATGTTGATGACTTTGTTACTAATTAGTTTTTCAAAACTTGACAGCAAAAGTGAAAATAAAAGTGACTTTGATCTGTTTTCGTTTAAAGGTACATAAACTGTATCAACTTGTTGAATCTTATAGTTGTGATAACAAATGGATTAAAGGCACTTAATAATAATTATTGATGTCTCATAATTGTTTGTACATGCATGCATGCATGCATTCATTACATACATGTATATAGATTGGTAAATACTAGGTAATGTATGTATAATTAAGAGACAATACAAAAGTTATTGATCAATGTGGTTTTGGTGGAGGAGCAGAAAAGAGAGAAGAGAAGAGCTTTTCAGCAAGCACTTGATTGGCAGCATCAGATGGATGAAAAGCATCCCAGAAGACATAATCCTTTCTATTTTGGCATAGTTTTGAGTTGGGGAGACATAATCCACCAATGCTTGTATCAACATTGCAACATGATGTGTTTGACACCTTAAAACCATAAACTTCTGGTTTCTCAATCAAATCATACACATCTTGGTATGTATCAGCAAACATAAATTTAGCAGAAGGGAGTCTTCCATTCAGAGAGATTATCAGTTTTTTTACTTTGGAGTTGAATTCAACCACCCATTGATTCACTCTTTTCAAGCATTCTCCTCTCTTTGATTTCACTCTTTGTGAAGGTATGCATCCAAGTGGCCCTAGTCCATGAAATATCATTTTTCTTGCTCCCAATTCATACAGCCTCTATATATATATATATATATATGAATATTGTATGTTAAAATACAAATTATAAATTTTGAAGAACAATTAATATTCCAACATTTAAAATATAAATAGAGATGGCAGAGAAGTTTACCAAAAGTTGTTGGTCTAAAGTGGATATCATGAGTTCCACAAATTCATCATGTGTGTATTGTTGCCCATCTGCCAAGAAAGGTTGCAAGTAATTGTTCACATAGTCATTGCTTCCTGTATGGCAAGCAATTGGTCAAATTATTAATTTTTGCTATGAAAAGAATTGAAGCTAACTTGTATGGCAAGCAAAACTATACCAATTCCAACAAAATACATGGATTCATTGCAAAGCTTGTTTGCAGCCTCATCTCCTATTTTGGCCTTGATTGTTTCCTTTGTCTTTTTGAATAAATTTATCTGATCATCAAAAGACAATCTCTGAATCTGCAAAACAAAATAAACATAAGTAAAAATTTTATTATTGGGAAATACAATGAAATAAAATTTTGTTTGAAGAAATAGAAAATTACAAAATATAATCCGGTGTCGTTTAGAATTCCTGCTCCTCCAGATGCATAATTAACCCCTTTAAGAAGTGCGTCATCATCTTTTGATAAGGAAAAATAGGGTGGTGGTGATGGAATCCCAAGCTTTGCAGCTGCACATTCAAAAAGATAAAAGAAAATTAATTTGTTGATATATTAATTAATATTATATTTTCAAATTAATAAAAAAAATTCAGAGTCAACAAATTAAAGTGTCTTCAAATAATCAAAAGAACCTTTAAATTGTTTAAATGTTTAGTTGAAGATAAACAATTTCCATATATTAAAAACAGTTTTAATATATATATATATATATATATAAATATATTTTTAAAAGAAACAGTTACTATATACATTTTAAAAAATCATTTGAAAAAACTGAAAGTGCTCTTGTTTTCATAAATGTATTTCTCAAACACATTTACATGTAGAATGTAATGCAACTTTTTAAAGTGCTTTTGACAATGAATAACAAAACACTGATCTCAACCCATTAGAAGAAGAAAAACTTTGATTAACTTTAAAAAAAAAAAAAAAAAAATTGAAATATAACTAGAGAAATAGTTAAATGTATAATTAGTACATATAATATCTCCAATAGTTCTTCCATTAGTGAACCGTCCAGTAGCCTGGCCTCCATCAAAATCAATCCCATACCAAGGATAATCTGACCTTGCCAGAGAATACTGAAGATAATTGTTGTTACCAACTTCTGTTAACGAGTCCCCGAAAACAAAGGTGGTCAACAACGTGGACGATGAATTTGTGGTAGAGGCAGCAGTCACACTCCTGGCTGCCGCAGTCATAGTTGTGATGAGGATCATGAACAAGTAGTATTTGGAGAAGAATGTTGCCATTTCTTGGATCCCCAAAATGCTTGTTATTACTTTTGTTGAAGAAATTAAGGAATGAAAATGATTTATAGTATGTAATAGAAGGTTGTGGATGTCTAAGTTGTTCAAGTTTTCACATATAATTAGGTGATTATTTTCAAAACCATAAACAAGGAGAGGAGAGAAAATTAATGGTAAAAAGATTGCAATCAGTATTGGTGGAATGGTGGGTGATATCATTTGAAGATGGTCTCTCTAAAGCAGTTGACCAAACTCAACTCATTTGGTAAAAGCTTGAAGCCACATGAGAGATTTAGGAGAGGTAATTCTATAATAAACTCTGTTTTTTAAGAAAACAAAACACCATGTTTTTCTTTAATTAGCTTCACCATGTGTGTTTGAACTTTGAAGTAGTTAGATTCTTGCACTAGCCACTTCAGACTTTTAAGATTCTAGTTAGGAGTGGTTGATTACGTTGTACTGTACGTAAGATATAAACCACCATCGATCATTCTAATTAAATTAGTTTGCAAATTACAAGTTCATGGCAGGTTTGTAAAAACATTTCAGACATTTCCTCCAACATGTCACGGTCCATATACCAAATACAAAGAAAAACAAGTATTATTAACAATGGGACTTCCTTGTCTTTAATAAGATTAGTTTGTTAAGTCTTAAGGGTTGGGCTTAACACTCGGACTCAAATTGCAAATTCGACCCAGTACCATTTTTTCATTTTACTTTTCTCCCTTTTAACTAACAAGAGGGCATATTCAGACAATTATAAATAACAGTTGTATATACATACAGTAATATCAAATACTATATAGAACGGATACGGATACGGTAAGATATGTCAATTAAAATAATATATATTTATATATTTTTTAAAATAATATATGAAAACATATTTGATAATTCATTCAAAATCAAAACATATTCAGAATCCAAATAAAACATGTTACATAACTATATAAATCACAACAATGTAACATATTACAAGATCAAGTAAAACATGTCACATAAGTCGTAACATATTACAAAATCCAAATAAAGCATACGTCACATAAGTCGTCACATATTACAAATACAAATAATACATAAAAAATAAATAAATAAATAAAACTCATAAAATATATTCTAAATTCCTAATTAACTTCATTATCATCATTCACATTGTTAAAGGATCTAAATAATTCGGCCTCTAACTTCGGTTCATCAAGAGAACGGTTTGCAATCTCAAGTATCTCGGCATTCTCCATATCCATGGAATCAAAACCATTTCCTCCAATATCCCACAATCGAAACGCACCTATTATTATGCATATATACAAAATATTCAGCTCTTTGTGGAGTTATCTTCTTCCTCTTCGAAGCTTTTTCAGTCTTTAGGTTGGTTCTTTATAAAAAATTATGGAAAAAATATGATACATGCCTAATAAGTGATACCAATCAAAGCTTTTTCTGTCTATAAGTTGATTCTTCTTCTTCCCCTTCTCTTTCTTCTTCTTCCTCTCCTCTTGTGAAAAAGTCAAATTTATGAAAAAGTCAATGGACATATATCCTCTAAGTATTTCTCAAGTATCCTCCAATCAAGCTTGTGAAAAAATCAATGGATATGTCATTTGACGAATCGAATACTTATCCTGAAGTATTCAGGGAGTATCCGAATCGGATATGAATTGAATACGAGTTACCTCCACCAAATGGAGTATATGTGCTTCCTAAATCAAATGTGTAGCGTGTTTGTACAATTTGCCCTTGATTTTTAAATAATTAAAAGTGATAGCACATGGGACATGCCCACAAGATTGAAGCTTCTCGTTCGCTCCAGCAACATCCAGACTGTATTGCTTTTTTCTAGTTAAAGTATTGCCCCACCAATTGCATTATTATTATTATTATTATTATTATTATTATTATTATATTTTGTACTCTTCAATCTTGTTACATTTGGATCATATACAGATAAAATATTATTTTCTGCAACACAAAGAGAAATTGAAAAAAAAATAAAATTTTACAATGTGGCCTGCATTGGAGTCATTGTGTACGATTTTATGGAGTACATGGAAACCTTTGACATCATCTAAATTGTTGTTAAATAATCTTAAATGTATTCACATGTATACTCTTAGGGGTGTAACTCCGCTGGTAGATGGATATGATTAGGACTTGGACAAAAGACCAAAAAAAAAAAGACAGCCTAAACGACCCACCAAGCAAGCAGACAAGACCCACTATACTTTTATATATATATATATATATAT
Organism: Acer negundo; assembly: GCA_035582765.1. Classification (NCBI taxonomy): domain Eukaryota; kingdom Viridiplantae; phylum Streptophyta; class Magnoliopsida; order Sapindales; family Sapindaceae; genus Acer; species Acer negundo. Next base: position 19,209,498 of record CM069241.1, on the reverse strand, counting down.
GTTAGATAGCAAATCTTCAAATTATTATCGGTGAATACATTATCTATTTATTTACTTTTTGTGTACGGGATTGGATTGGATTATGATGAGATTTGGATTGGATTGGACTGGACTGGACTAAATTAATAACATATAATGTTTAGAGAAACATGAGACTAAACTGAATTAATACTATGTTTTGTTTAGTGAAACATGGGATTAGACTAAATATAATAATAATTTTAATTTGATAATATTTTGAAATTGAATAATAAATTATTGAAATATGTATTTGAAAAAAATTAAATGTTTTAATTTATATATTATTAAAGTAACAATATCCAAAAACTTTTTTAAAAATTTAGATATTTAAAAATTATTTTAGTATATTATACATACATTAAAAAGAATTTAAATATATAAAAAAATTTTAAAAATAAATCAAATAAAAATAAATTATTCCGACAATAAATTAAATTATGACTAATGTATGAAATTATTATAAAATTTAAAATAAAAATGATAATGAAAAGAAATAAACAAAAGCAACTTCTTTAGTCCCATGACAAGTAAAACCATTGGTATAGGTGAATTTATTTAGTCCTATGTTGATGGGATTACTGGACACTATTGGGAGATAAATTCTCATCCTAACCCAGTCCTATCCAACAAACATGGCTTAAGTGAGGAGATTACTTATGCTAGATAACCCAAAAATTTAGCCTAAAATTTAGCCTAAATTTCATCCCAAATGATATGACAAGTGGTTTTTTCATTAATCACATCATCTCATATTGTATATGGTGGTAACAACTCACTTGTCTCGAAATTTGGATTAATTATTTAGGTTATATAGCATTATTCAGCTGTTGATTTAAATAATTTATTAAAGAGTAAAAAAATTGCATTAGTTTGATGTGTTGTAATCCATTCCGGTTGTTGTAATCCAATAATTAAAAATAAAAATAAAAAAGTTGATTATATTTATATTGTTGTTTCTACAATAATAATAATAATAATAATAATAAGATGTCAACTTAAAATAAAATATATTGCAGTAGTTTTTTTTTTTTTTTTTCCTAAACATTAAATTATTGTTCTTACAAACATGTTTTTGAATTATACTTTTTTTCTATAGACCAAGCATTTTTTTAAAAAAAAAACTTTTATCATTAGTAGGATTTAAACCACTGATTTAAAAGTCATTTGTTCAAACCCTAAACTCGTTTATCTATAAACTGAGCTACATTCTTGACCATGTTCACTGTTTTAGAATTATACTAAACATATTAAAAAACATATTTTACCATTTTTAGTGTATCTATTCACATTGTGAACGGTTGTTAGAACATGTTTGGCATATACTCAATACACATAATATATTAACATTATCATGTCCGGACCATCCACATGTTTTATTTTTTAAATCCCAAATAACTTGTTTCATATGCCATTTGAACGAAAATAAAGTATAATTGTAATAATAAATAAATAAATAACTATGCATACATTTCTCTAATTGTCCGCACAAAAATAAGTTTTATCGTCCATGAAAAAATAAATCGAGAGTTTAGATTCTTGATCCAACAAAAATCGTTATTAATAAAAGTCTTGAAAGTTGATTAATTATTATTTTTCCTCTTGATAACTATAAGCTAGCCTTGAAAGTTGAAAGTCGATTAATTTTAGACTGAAAGTTTCGATTAAAAAATTAAAACTATTGAGTTTATTAAAACCCGTTTACACCGTGAAAAATCTAGATTTTCACGACGTAATAACTAATAATTAATTTTTTTAAAATAAAAAATTCAAGAATCAGGATGGTCCCAACCCAATAATTTCTTACATAAATATTGTGGAGAACTATTAGAATATATTCAAAACACTTAATAAAAAAGGGTAATTACTAAAAAATGTCCTGAACTTTTTCTTAATTTTAAGTAGTTTATGATTTTTATAAAAGTAATCAAATTGGTCATTGATCATAGATTTTATTAAATCGTATTATTTTCATCATCCAACCAAATTTCAATTTATCAAACATAACGGTCAAAGGTTATTTTATATAAAAGTACAAAAATATAATTTATACATTAAATAATAATTTAAATAAAAAACTAAAAAAACTAAGATAAAAAAAATATGAGCAACCTCTACAACCCATGTTCCCAACTGTGAGGAGATCACTAGACTCCAATAGAAGCACCAAAGGAGAGGAGATCGACATCTATGTCCTCCCACTGTGGGGTGAGAATAATGCTATGTTTGGTAGGAGAGAGAGAGAGTATAAGGGATGGATGAATTAAGAGAGAGAGAGAGAGAGAGAGAGAGAGAGTATGAGGGATGGAGAGGATAATATATATCATCCATGTTGTTTGGTATTAAAAAGTGGGTTGGATGGATGGATAGGTATATAATTTATAAAATTATTATATTGCCCTTTAAAAAATTGGAGGGCAGTATAAAAATGAAGAGTATTTTTGTCTTTACCCCCCATCACTATCCCTTCATTGTGATCCACCCATCATTGGAGGGATCCAATATGGTGGGCCTAGAGGGAGAAGCTCTCCCTTCTCTCCCCCTCTCCCTTCACTTCTCCCTCCAACCAAACAAGAGATTTGCTCTCCCTCTCTTCTCCTCTCCCTCCAACCCTCTCCCTCCCTCCATATTTCCCTTATACCAAACACAGCCTAAATGATGATCTTCTCCCTTTATGGAAGGAGATAGTCACCCCTCTTTTTTAAAAAATTAAAAAATATATATAGTTTCAGTAACTCTTTTTTTTTTTTTCTATTTTTTAAGAAAATATTTTTTATATTAATTATTTAATAAGAATTTTATATGTTATTTATTTTTTTATATAAATATTTGTAGTTTTTATATTCTTAATTTCAATTTTTATTTGATTTTATAAGGTTAAAGATGAAAATACCCTTTGACTATTAGGGTTGACTAATTGAAATTTTGTTGTTGGATGAAAAATTGAAAATTGTACAATTTAAAAATACCAGGGACCGGATTGATTACGTTTGTAAAAATGCATAATCACCTGTAATTATAAAAATGTTTAGGAGTTATTTGGTAATTACCCGAAAGAAACGAATGGTCGGAAATTCTAAGAAAAAAAGAGCAGTGCTTCACGCTGTTAGACAGCAAGCGATGTCCAAGAAGATTCCCGGTCTCAGAAATCTCAATCTCCATTCTACACACAAACCCTAAAAAAAATCAACAGAGAGAGCTGCTCTGCCTGTCTCTCAAGTCTCAACCCACCAAAAAATCCAATTAAAAAAACCATATTTTCTTCTTTTTTGGCTTCTCTGATTCAGTTCTAGCCTGCCATTCAAGCTAAGCAGCTACAAAAAAATATATATATAAAACCAAACCCACCGAGCTTTCTTCAGCAGAAAACAACCCACCAACCCCACCATGTCAGTTTCTTGCGGCGTCGAATGCGTATTGATCCTGGGATTTTCGCGGTGGATGTGGAAGCGTTGCACTTACGTGGGTTCTGACGACAGCGCCTCATGGTCCAACGCCACCCCAGAAGAATTCGAGCCAATCCCCAGAATCTGCCGTCTGATTCTCGCAGTCTACGAGTCGGACCTCCACAACCCGCAATTCCAACCTTCGGGTGGGTACAGACTAAACCCTGACTGGGTCGTCAAGCGCGTCACTTACGAGCAAACCCTCGGCCACGCGCCGCCTTACATAATCTACCTTGACCACGACCACCGTGAGATCGTTCTAGCTATACGTGGATTGAATTTGATAAAAGAGAGTGATTATAAGTTGCTTTTGGATAATAGATTGGGAAGACAAATGTTTGATGGAGGGTATGTTCATCATGGGCTTTTGAAGTCTGCTATTTGGTTGTTGAATAAAGAAGGAGAGACTTTGAAGAGGTTGTGGGTGGAGAATGGCAGTGATTACACCATGGTTTTCGCAGGGCATTCATTGGGTTCGGGTGTGGCTGCGCTGCTGGCAGTCATTGTGGTGAATCATAGGGATAGATTGGGTGGTGTTCCTAGGAGTAAGGTCAGGTGCTATGCAGTCGCACCTGCCCGGTGTATGTCACTCAATTTGGCTGTCAAGTATGCTGATGTTATTCACTCTGCTATATTGCAGGTGGGTGAGATCGCTTTTTCGGCTAAGATTTCCATATGATTTTGTGTGGTTTGTTTATTATATGATGATGATTCATTAGTGTTTTATAGACAATTTCTAGTGTTTATTTTATTTTATTTTTTGGGTTAAATTTTTTATCATTTGTATGGTTGTTTAGTTATATGATGCAAAATTTTAGTGTAGAATTCACGTAATCAATGAACTTTGGTTTGTTGTTAGAGTCCTTTGTTGGGGTTGATATATGTTGCTATCTCAATGTTTGAATTGGATATGTTGATTGATAATAGTCTAGTGTTGAAGAATGAAACTAAATGATTTTTATTTTGTTTTTACCTTGTGATGCTTGCTTGCACATAATTTACATGATTCGGTAAAATCATTGTACTGGATCAGATTGAAAAGAAATACCTTAACTTGATTGCGTTATTTTTTATCCAGGATGATTTCTTGCCAAGAACGGCAACTCCCTTGGAAGATATTTTTAAGTCACTCTTTTGGTTAGTCTTCTTCTCCTTGACATCTCAGAAGTTACATCATGTCTTCTGTGTTTTATAGACTTATTAGCGGGGTGAATTATTATTATTATCTCTTAAACCAGGCCTTGATGCTTTCAACAGCTTGCCCTGCTTATTATTTTTGGTTTGCTTGAGGGACACATTCATACCAGAGGGTCGAAAGCTCAGAGATCCAAGAAGACTTTACGCACCTGGACGGATGTATCATATTGTAGAGAGAAAATTCTGCAGGTAGCAGTTAATTTAAAATATGCCTCTTTTGATGCTCGTAATGCATAAGCTTAGCTGATGTTTAGATTTATTAAGTATTCTACTGCTCTCTGATCTATAATTTGTGTCCCATACATACATGCCTTCATCTATTTAAGACAGACAGAAATTTCACACAAATCTATCACTTTAGGATCCTTGGTAATCACAACCATATTCATGGTCACTTAATGGAATAGAAATTGCCTCAATCGAGCTGCCACGTGGGAAATTTACTTCATAATACAACCCAACACTGAAACACTCATGAACATGAGCTATTGCAATCACATTAATATAAATTAAGAATTAGAACATTGGGTGCTTCTTATATGGTTATAGATTCTGCAGTCATCTTGATGCTGGTCATTTCTAGAGTACGTTCATAGATAATAAGAGTATATGATTTGATCCTCTAGAAAAAGAAGTTACAAAATACAAATAATGGTGTACAATTATAGGTAGGAATAGTGTATTATCAATTTACTACATGTAATTTGATTAAAAAGTTCATTTGTTTGTAGATGACCTAAAACAAAAGAAGTTACAGCAGTGACCCCATTAGAAGTCATGACATCGCAAAAGTTAGTTTGGAATATCAAATATATTTCACATTAGGACATTTGCAACAATTACCACACTTGTATAAAAGATGGTAAAAATCACCTTCATCACCATAGGAAGTTTCACTTTCGTATTCATTTGACTAATGTGATAACTTGGTAACGGAAATTTAGAAACATGAGATTGGGCCATGATTTCTTATTAACCTTTTTATCAGGAAAAAGCTTTGTAGCTTTGTTTGGTATAGTGGTTCTATTTCATTCATCTTCCCCTTTTATTTGAATTCCCTTATCATTTTTATTACATTTTGGCTTCAAATTATTGGTGAGTTTTCTCATCTCAAAGGACATTGGTGGTGTAATACAGTCAAGCTCCTTGTTATACTTGCAGATGCGGGAGGTTTCCTCCGGAGGTTAGGACTGCTATTCCAGTGGAGGGAAGATTTGAACATATCGTCTTATCTTGTAATGCCACATCTGATCATGGGATTATTTGGATAGAACGGGAAGCTGAGAAAGCTCTACAAGTATGCCATTTCAATTGGGTCAATATATGGAAAATTTTCGTATTCATTGTATGACATATAAACTGGGTTTTTTTTTTTTTGAATTACTTGGAAAGGAGAAAACAATAGACAGGCACAAAAAACCTTTTCAGGGCATCATCAGAGGTTATCAAAAGCATACATACATTTTTTGTATGCATATTTATTGTGTTGTTTCTGAAAATTCAACAACCGGAAAAGGTCAGGTCCAACCCGAGGTCCATTGAACTTTGATGATTCTGTTGGTTTACATTAACCTTTTGTGCAAATATTACATGCCCTTATATATATATATATATATATATGAATTATAGGTTGCTCGGTATGTTTAGCTCTAAACTTGTATCTGTTGATTATATATTACTGACAAATAAAAGTTAACACAGATGTTGAGGGAAAGTAGCAGCTCAGTAACCATTACGACTCCCCCGAAAGTACAGAAACTAGAGAGATTGAAGACCCTCGAGAAAGAACACAAAGACGCATTGCAAAAAGCTCTTAGTTTGAATATACCCCACGCTGCAGTCCCCGCAGAGGACAAACCACCACAGGATGAGGCAGAGCCTTCTCAGGGTGACAATGAAGATGCCTCAAAAACTAAATCACAGTCCAGTGGTGGAACGACCAACTGGGATCAGGTGGTTGAGAAGCTTTTCAAGAAGAATGAATCAGGAGACCTAGTTGTAGAAAGTGACATTGAAGATGAAGCACCGGCTCCGGCTCCATCATAACGGCCTTTTTTCTTTCTCGGCGAGGTTTGAAGGAGAGTAATCCGATCCGAGTTTGTGCGTTTCTAGCAGCCGTAATAGAGTTTGTACATAACTTTTGATTGGCATACAACCCTCCCAAAGGGGAAAAATACCAAAACAAAGAAAAAGTTGATGAGAGTCCCAAGTCCTCTATTCTACTCATACCCATTTTTTTGTGTATTTAAAATAATAGTGTGGCATCACTGTGTGCAAGCATTTCTTATCAAAATTTATTAACATTTCAAATTAGGTTTTCTTCTATTAACCGTACCCTTAACATCATGAGGTTTGAATCGTATAAAAACATTTTATCCGATTACAAACATGTATTTTCGCATTAAAGCATGAAAAAGAAACCGAATATGCAAATCTCTTAAAAACATCCATCCAAACAAAATTTACACCATGCTAGCAAATCTGATCATGACAACAAAAGCATAATTGGGTGAACGACCAGCATTTTGTACACCTTACGACAGCTAATTTTCAAATTTCAAAGTCAATACTATTTCTTATTACTTCACACATGCCACAAAAGTCGTCTAAGTCTGCATAGCTTCTGCATGATACTTGTCCAGCTCCTTGTCAAGTTCGTCAGCTGACTTCTCAACAGGCTTCTTTCCGTTGTCACGGCCACCACCAATGCTGCTGCCTCGTCCACGGCCCCGCCCACGACTGCGACCTCGGCTGCTGCCGCCATTCCTCATACCTCCACGACTGTTCCTCATACCCCCACCCATACCTCCACGAATGTTCCTCATACCCCCACGACGGCTTAGACTGCAACAAGTATGAGGATTTTATATTATAATAGTACTCATTATTTTTTAAATATCTTCCTGCAATCAAACATTCATAAATATATATATATATATATATATATATAACTTTTATGCAAATCTGTCAAGTATTGATGTGGAAGCTGCATAACCTACCTTCCATAGCAACTAGTCTGCCCTCATCCTATACCAAATATAAAGGTTAATATCCATCAACTTCCCATTTGAATTCGTTGATAATTCAACAAACTCATGGTTTCACAATGTCAAATCTCCCCTGGATTTTGTCCAAACTTCCTCATATGTATAAAACATGTTCAATTCCTTCTCAAAAACACACAGATCCTCTAGATCATGCACATGAATTTTCCCTTCATCTTTTTTCTAAAAGGATTTTCATTTGTAAGAATCTGACCACAAGACCATCTAATCTATTTGTAAATTTAGAATTAAGACCTATTGATGAATTTAACCATTGAATTTGCCCAAAAAAATTAACTTGTCAAGCTCGAGCTAAGCCAAATTGAAGCAAATCAGAACAGTGTTAACTGAGCATCGGAAATGAAGCCCAAGCTCAAGCTAACTCAACTTTTGGCTGATTATTGTCTAATGCAAGCAAATATGCATATGCTCCAATAACATATATGAGATGTATACAGCTTTATAGTCCAAAGATAGAAAATTTTCACCATCAATAAATGTAATTTAAGAAGACTCCATGCTATGCAAACAAATTAACAGAAAGGAAACCTGTGGTGTGCAATCTACCAAGTTCCAGAATCTGGAGTAAAATACTTACCCAGAACCATGATTAACCACAGCAGGAGCTCCCACACGACCTGGTCCAGGCCTGCACAATGTCAATTATTAGTAAAGTACATACGAAAATGTTTTTTTTTTTTAAATATATATATATATATCTCTCAAATCAAGTAATCAACAACAAAAAATGTGAAGGTTGAACAATTGCATTCTCTTATGGCAATCTAAATAAGCACTTCAAGTGCTAGGTGATCTATGAAAGAAATAGACCCAAATGTGTGACATTAGATAATTAAATCTCGTTCAGTAGATATACTGCTATATCAGAAATGATATTCAAAGTTTAATATAATTCTCCACAGAAGCAATAACTTTTTATTACAAATATGATCTTTTGATAGCAAGTGACATTTACGTCAAGCATATAGAAACACCACAAAAAGTGGTTAAAATCCAAAAAACTATACATATCCCAATGAAAGATAGATTGAAATTAAATTAACAAATGATGATCATATAATAACATTCTTGAACCCAAGCACAATAGTAACAAGATTGAAGCATGATAAGCAGCCAACTAATAGTTGAACTACAAGCAAGATGCAAGCAGATCTACAATGGATTCATATCAAACAGTTGCCATATGCAAATACAATAAATTCATACATGATTTCAGTTGACTGTTCAATAACGTCAATTAACTTCAATCATTGCATTGTCAGAAAACCATAAAGTTCTCAAAATAAAATGTACATACGTCATAACAACAGTCCTCTTCCTCCTTCCGTTCAATCCAGTTACATTCACGCGAGCTGAAATAGGCCTTTCTGCATTTGTTCCCACAACTTCAATCTTCATGGGCTTTCCATCCAACAAAACGTTGTTGTACCGATTAAGTGCCACAAACGCATCACTTTTTCTAGTATACACCACTTCAGCTGAACCCTGCAACAATGTAACATATGATTAAAGAACCCGAATCCCAGTTTCTTAGCAAAATAAAATATATATATATATATATATATGAAGAATTTAAATCACATTAAATACAAAAGACAAAAAGAGTTCCAGACTGGGGTAAAGAGAACAATTAATGGGTAAACAGAATGAAAGAATGAGGCAAATATAACTAGGGAAAAAGATAAAAAGAATAAATTATTTCTCCAAGGAAATTTCATATGTATTTTCATATCCAATCCTACAAAAATGAATTTGGTAAATTCATGCAACAATCCATCTATGTCTCCACCAATCTATCTATCTATCTATGGATTGTGCTTGTGCAAAAGATTTGAGTTCTGGCTTCTGAGTTATGAGTTCTGAAATTGACTCCATGAGTTTGTTTTACAAAAATGTCAAATGAATTATTTCAAAAAAATAAAAAGCAAAAGCAAAAATGTCCAAAATCAATTTAGAAGAAGTTAAAGAGATGAATTCTGAGATCTGAATCGGATTCCATGAGTTTGTTTTACAAAAATGTCCAATGAATTAAGGTAAAAAATAAAAAAAGTAAAAATAAAAAAAGAAAAAAAAAAAAGAAGCAAAAATGTCCAAAATCCATATAGGAGTTAAAGAGATGGGCTGCCATCTATGGTACGGCTAAAAGTCTTTATTGGAAACTAAAGCACATTGTATCTGATAATATACAAATTCTGCAGCATTAACAGCAAAGAAAATTGTTTCTGAATCAGTTTAACATTTGAGTGAAAAGAAAAGTTGATCTAATGCCATATCTGACATTTCACAGACAAGTCACACTAAACTCAAAAAATAAACTAACTGAATGAGAAATCAAACCAAAGTCAAGAATAGAAGAATAAGAGTATTAAATAGCTTTGTTACCTATCAAAAAAATAACAGTAAAAAGTAGCAAACATGAAGTTAAGAGATAAGAACTTACACTTGGACGACCATTTTTATCATAATGAATGGCATATCGTTTCAGTTCTCCAATTTCTGAGAAAAGTTCCTGAATTGCACCCCAATATCCATGAGAAAACTTTCAGAAATCTTGTACAGGAAGTATTTAGGATGAAAATGTAGAGCTAAAGTTGTACCCTTATATCTTCATTGGTCACTCCATAATGCAAATTGGAAACATATAACTTGGCGCCAACTTCTATACCAGATATTCCTGCAGCTCTAAGGCTGTCTTCAAACAAATCATGCTGCCAAGGAAAACTCCTGGTTCTGTTGAAAGACTGATGAAAGAAGCGAGAAAAAGAAAATCGCGGGAAGTCAGGTTATGACAAGATAACAGAATAGCCCATGATTCTTCAATATCAAGCATATATCAGGAAAAAATGCCATAATACATAAAAGAATTGAGCTAAATAAGAACCAGTTTAGTAAAAAGCTCAAGCAACCCAGCAATCAAACACCAGCATATTGAATTCATCGATGGCAGATGGAAGTTAGGGATATGACCCACTGCATATAAATTGTTGCTATGCTATAGGTGTGAGCTCCAGTTCTGAAGTTAAGCGAAGGAAGCTCCTTTGCAAAAACGCCATGAACTAGGAAAGTAACAGAAATCTCGCACCGAACGAAATCCACGCATAGCAAGAGAATCCATCATAAACTCCCACGTCTAAACAACCAGCCATCAGAAACTAATGCGATTGATTTTACATATTATGGACTATTTACGGGTATAGAGAACTCAACCCCACTAATTCTTAAGTGACGTTATGCTAGTAGTGAGCTCCATTTCGAATATTCAACTAATGAAGCCCCTTCACAAAAAATTTGCGAGGAAGTAGCATAATAACTTAATGTGGCACCAGAGAGATCTGTAGCAAAGTCCCCAGAATAAACCCAAATAACCCCCAACTACAAATAAATCATGAAGACAGTGGTAGAAATGCAACAGATGGCGATAATTCTTTAGTGAGGAGCCAAAACAAGCTTCTTCATGGTCTATATATCATTAGAAATCCTCTGTGTATGGAAATCTAAAACAGAGTTCAGAGATCCTCTCGTATATGAGTTAAGCATATTAGATTCTCAGCATACGCATAAAACATCCACAGTTTTGAGCTTGCCTTAGCAATAGTATAGGCTGATGGCCGAGCATTCACTGCAAGAGGACCTCTACGCACAGGCCCTGTCATTCTTGGACCACTGAAAGATCTGCCTGGGCCACGGCCACGACGGGGCCTGCCCTGTCCTCTACCTCTCTCACTATTTTTCCTGCTTTTTATAATGTCATCGAGAGACATATCCACATGTGTAGCCATTGAATTTGCAGCAGAGTTCAACGCTTCTCAAGAAGTGAGTAACAAATAAACCTGCAGATCAGGAAGTGAAGATTGAATAAGGAATGATAATCAATCACATACTGTAAAGTCCACCTTAAGTTATGCTTGCATGATTATGTAACTGAACACCTAAGCTAATAAAGACTACAGTGTCAGGCAGCTCAATAATATCCCATCAAAAAATAAATAAATAAACAATAAACATAAAACTCAAATACATGTGTTTATTACTTGTATATGGTGATGAATTAAATACCCAGCCCAGGATGAGATAAAAGCTTAAAGCCATTACAGATCCTATCCACTTTGATGGCCAAACAAGCCCAAATACTGACCATAATACTCTAATCCTTTACTTAGATTTGGTTTTTACATAATTAAAGCTACAATTTTCAATTCCCTCCATGCCCAGGAAAATAAAATCAGCACACTTATATGAACCTTATATAACGAGGTCATTTAATTGACAAGAATTTCTCCCTTTTATACCTTGAATTAAATCCTAATTCCTAGACTATAAAACGAAGCAAAATCCTCTAATGAACTTTCTCATATCATATATTCAGCTGTCTCGATAAATAATCCAACTAATAATACAACATACTTCTATGAAAATAACTTCAATTACAATTATATTACATGAACATCAATTTTCTCAGCATCCAAACAGAAACAAAGAAAAATACACCTTAACGAACATAACATTTTTTAAAAATTACAAATCTTAAACGTTTTTCTTACAGAAATCACAAATCATACAAAAATCCAGGACCTCGAAAACCCTAATTTTTTTTTAAATTTCGAAAAATCAAACAATGGCTATATATTTATACAATCACAACTGAGACGAGAATCCAAACGAATTGCATGAATTTTTTTGGACAAAAACGAATTGCGTCGCTGATCTGAAACAGAAAAACAAAACAGAAAAAATAAAAATTACCTGAAGAAGACAAGACGATTTACGCGTTTAATAGACGCGGATGCGATTGTTGATGTAGATATGTAGATATATAGCGGAGAAGATTGTGTTTATATTGAACGAATAGGGTTTGTTTGGAGATTTTCGAGGAAAGATTTGATTTTGTTTGCTTAGGGTTTTGTTGAGTTCGATTTAATAGACAGAGTTGCGTGGGTGTGAATATGTGAATGTGATTTGAATTTCAACTTATAGTAGACTTTGCGCGTGGTTTGTCCGCCAATCACATGCCCCCACTAGGATGCTCGTATGGGCTTTTATGTCATTTCTCATACATAGGCGGCGAAGATACCTGGTTAGCTACCGGTAGGTTCAAAGACTATGAGGCCCGGGTAGGCCCAAAGACCCATGTCACATGTCTCACACTAGATTATCCGAACTTCATTTATTTTTATTAAGGAGTCTAAATCCAATTAGGATTTTAAAAGACATTTTAAAAGAATTAAAAGTTTAGAAATATTCAATGTAGACTTTTAATGATTATCTAAAAATTATAAGGTATTCAATACATACTTTTTTAGACTTTAAAAAGTATTTAAAAGTCATGTGGTATTCAATCAAAACTTTTTAACGATATGTGAAAATTATAAGGTATTCAAAATTTCAATAACTTTTAAACTATGTTTGGTAGGAGAAAGAGAGAGTAGGAAGGATGAATGAATTAAGAAGGAAAGAAAGTAGGAGGGATAGAGAGGATAACATATATAGTTCATGTTGTTTGGTAAGTAAGGAAGATAAGTCTTCGTTTCTCTATTTGGTATTGAAATGAGAGTTTAATGGATGGATTGATATATAATTATAAATTTACTATATTATTGGACCATGAGGGAGTTGAAGTCTCTCCTCCCTCTCATCTGTCCCATGAGGGAATGATGCATTTTGGTGGGCCCTAAGGGAGTTAAGATCCTTCCTCTTATCCTCTCCTCTCTCTTGTCTCTCCAACCAAACAAATGGATTATAACTCTTCTCCCAGCCCTCTCCCTCCAACCCCCTACCGCCCTCCTTTCATCTCTCCTTCCTACCAAACAAAGCCTTAGAAGGTGTATTCAATTAGGATTTTAAAAGACTTTTAATGACTTTTATAGAATTAAAAAGTTTGATGTATTAAATGTAGACTTTTAAAAACTATAAAAAGTTATAGGGTATTCAATACAGACTTTTATAGACTTTAAAAAAAAATTAGAAGTTATGTGCTATCCAATCAAAACTTTTTAACAGTCTATAAAAGTCATAAGGCATTCAAAATCTCAATAACTTTTAATGACTTTAATGACTTTTAATTATAACAAATCTCACAATTTGTCGTTTATTCTTACTAAAAATTTTGAATGACTTTTTTAAAAAAAAATAGAAAGAATTTTAGTTTAAAAGAAAAACATAAAACTCTTTGAAAAAACATCAACTATCAAACATATGTTATATTTTCAAGTAAAAGCACACACATTCTTAACAAATTTTACAAATAAAATGAAATGAATAAATATTATTAAAAAAAAAAAATTACAAGCATTAACTAAAAAATAATATAAAACGAACTCTCTATAAACTATGTTATTAAGGACAAGAGATTTCATTTTTTTTACCTCTATTTTCAAAGCAACTAAACGACACCAGAACAAATCAAATGAACTTCTTTTATGTTAATTAAAAATAATAAAAGACAAAAACAACTACTCAATCATATCAATATGTCATAATCAAAGTCGTGTAAGAGTGTGACTCCATGTAATTATGATCAATATCAAACTACCCATTTTTAGGCATGGGTTTTGTTCAACAGTTATGTACGGTTTTTATGTTTTATCTTTAGTAACTTGAATTAATTTTGGGTAGATTTTTTATACACATTGTCATACTTTTGTATAGACATATAATGCTGTAAATGTGGGCCAGCAAGGCCCATTTTGTGCCTAGCCGAAGAGGCCCGTTTTTGAAAACAAGCTTAGTTTAGCACAGCACGGAAACTTGCCGTGCTGGGCACGGCCCGACCCGTTTTCAAAAAACGGGGGGCCAACAAGTGCCTGATGTGCCGAGCCGGCTGGCCGTGCCGTGCCAGCCCGCATGCCTATAAATTAAAAAATATATATATTTTAAATATTTTAATTAAATTATGCTAACTTATATAATATTGTTTTAACAATTTAACTTATGTATTTTTAATTGTAATTTATCTATCTTATTTATTTTTTAGTCTAATAAAAAAATGTAAAAAAAAGATAGATATATTATTTTATTTAATAAAATAATTCAAAGAATAAATAAAGCTAAAAGATTAAAGAAAGTAAAAAATAGATGAAATTATGAAAATAGGAAATGAAGAATTATTTATTTATTTCGGAATCTCGGTATTACATATTTACATGATTGCCTCATTAAAAACCTTATCAAAAAAAATTCAGTGGGATAAAAACTTGGTAAGGGAAAAAGAGTGCAATCGTATTACAAGTTAATGTACATATATAACCTAGAAGTCCTAGATTTGGTTACTGCTAGAACTCTCATCAACATATAAATTACTGAAATTTTGAATAAGTTGTTCGTCTACCATTTCATTTTGCATCCTCTTTTGAGCACGCTTCCAATCCCGAATGCATGCCTAGATCGTATTATAAGTTAATGTACAGGTATAACCTAGAAGTCCTAGATCGTATTGAATAAGAGTGTAATCGTATTACAAGTTAATGTACAGGTATAACCTAGAAGTCCTAGATCTGGTTACTGCTAGAACTCTCATCGACATATAATTTACTGAAATTTTGAATAAGGTGTTCGTCTACCGTTTCATTTTGCATCCTCTTTTGAGTACGCTCCTAATCCCGAATGCATGCCAATACCTCTACTATCTCTGGAGACAAAGAACTTCTTCTTTCTTCAACAATTCTTCCAGTCGTGCTGAATACTTGTTCTAAGGAAACAATGGAGACAAGGATAATCAGTATGTCACATGCTAGGTGTGACACTACCGGATATCTATAGCTATAGGTCTTCCACCATAACAACAGATCAAATCCCTTCTTGCTTTCAAATCCATCAATTTGAGCTTCAAGGAAGCTTTTAAGTTTGGCACCAGAAGTTACACTAGCTCGTGAAGAAGAAGAACTTGATGAGCCTACTTTTTTTTGGCATTTAAGAATGTTCCAATTTGTCTGATTCGGGAGTGTGTCTGGTTCTGATGATGGTTACGCGTCAACGCCGCCATACCTGAACTCATAAATACTAAAAACTTTGAACAACTTGGTTCGAATGTTAGTAACCTATGCAGAATAATCGACCCTCAAATTATTATCAATATACTCTAACAATGTTTCTAAACCAGATAATTTAATCATAAGATCTACTATAACACCTAAAGCATAATGGAAAGGAATTGTAGACCAGTATTTTTTTAACTTGGTCTCCATAGCAACAACTGCAGTGTCTAAGATATTATCTTCTATATAATTGTTTAACAGTTTAGACAGCTCCACAATATGATGGATTGACAGGGAAGATGTGAGGTAATAGACCTCAAAAAAAGTTACAGTGGAATCGTAAAAAACCTTTAAAAATTCAACAAAACACATACCAATCGTCTAGGGTCAGTTCTAGACGGCCAATTTTGGTCATTTTCATATTATAAAAACATGAAATAGTTCTATCATAATCCAAACAATTTAGCAGCATTAAATAAGTAGAGTTACACCTTACCGACATATCTGTTTGGAATCTTCAGGGTCTTAGACTGTAAGTTTTACAATATCTACCAAATTATTTCAATCTTGGATTAGAACCGCCGAGCCAAGAAAGGGCATCTCTGATGCGATCTGTACGATCGCTTACTACCTTCATACCAGACTTTACAACTAAATTGATGATATAACATGCACACCATTAATGGAAGAAATAACCCCTATCTTGCGGATATATTTTTTTCAAAAAACAATGCAATAGAGCTAGTATTTTTAGATACATTATCTAATGTGATAAAAATGATACGATGAGTTATTTCAAAAGTTTCTAAAATAGAAAGAATGACATTAAAAATATTTCCTGTGGTATGTGCAAAATCCATAGGACGAAAACCAAGAATTTTTTTTTGTATCCTCTAATTAGAGTCTAAATAGTGTCATGTGACAGTTAAATAGTCATGTTTGGAACATGTGTTTCAAATATTGAAAGTTAATGCAATAGAGACAGTTAGATATTGTAATTCAACCTTCAACTCATCTCGTTGGGTTTGAAAATATTTTAACAAATCGTTCCTAGTTGTGTTTCTAGAAACAGATTTAAACTGGGGGTTGTATGCACTTTGAATAAATTTTTTATAAAAAACATTATCACTGAAATTAATCGGTTGACCAGTACATGCAATGTAACATGCCATGCACTCTCTAACATGCGAGGCATCGTAATGCCATGTTGTAACGGACTTGTTTGGGTGCCATTGTAGTTGTGTCTGGGTTGTAGTGTCTACATACATTTCTCCATATGCTTTCGCAAATGACTGGTCCCCCCTAAAAGTAACATAGTGCTTAATACAAAACTTATATTGAGCTATGTCCATGACTTGACCGTCTGGCATAGTCTTCTGTATTACGTCAAAACACTGTCATACGTTTGATGTGTGCTTTTTAGGATTGGGTCCAGTGAGACAACGTGATATCGGTGTTGCGCCGGAAGCAGAAGGTCTCGTTGCCGTTTCCGTCGGCCCAGAAAGGTCAAAAAAATCGTCATGCATGTTAAGACCGTCAAGAAATTGAGGATGATTATGATCCATTACCTACAATACAAATATTAACTCATTAGTCATTAAAAACTAAGCATAAAATCATAAATATACTAAGCATAGAAATATTAAAATTAACTAGTTTGTCAACCTGGCGGTGCACGGGGCTTTATTAAAAAAAAATTATTTAAAATTCATTGGGTAATAATATTTTGACCAAAAAAATAAAATATATCATTTTCCTGTTATAGTAAAATATTAAATCAAATTCACTCATATAATATGATTCATCTCTTTCCTTTAAAACCGACAAATAAAATAGTTTCTATGGGAGATATTAGTAATTCCTTATATATTTCTTTTATTCTTCAAATCATGTGACTAACCATATGTTTTTCCTAAATTAATTAGGGAAATTATTTACAAAAAATTAAATTTGACCAACATAATTCCACTTAATATTTTTATTCATTTTCTTAGGAATCCTAATATTATGCAATTATCACATCACCTACCGAGAAACTAAATTAGCAATATTAAAATGGATTAGAAAAAAGAAAAAAAAAAAAAAGGAAGCAATAATATTTTATATAAATTGAAAGTAAAAGTAGAACCAAAATATTAAAGATACATCAAAATTGATAATCAAATAAATTAAACATTTAAACAAATCATGTGACTAACCATATGTTTTTCCTAAATTAATTAGGGAAATTATTTACAAAAAATTAAATTTGACCAACATAATTCCACTTAATATTTTTATTCATTTTCTTAGGTATCCTAATATTATGCAATTATCACATCACCTACCGAGAAACTAAATTAGCAATATTAAAATGGATTAGAAAAAAGAAAAAAAAAAAAAAAAGGAAGCAATAATATTTTATATAAATTGAAAGTAAAAGTAGAACCAAAATATTAAAGATACATCAAAATTGATAATCAAATAAATTAAACATTTAAACTCATTTCATCCTTTGTTCTCTATATTGTTGTGTTGAGAACAAATTTTTTTCATAGATTTATTTTTGGGCTTTAAATCGTTTTTCTTTCATCCTTCATTGTTCTCTATATTGTTGTGTTGAGAAGAAATTTTTTTCATAGATTTATCTTTGGTTTGAAATTATTTTTCTTTCATCCTTCATTAAAAGTCATAGCTCTTGCAAATTTAATAAATAAAATCAGTTTAATATAAGGTAAATAAAAAAACACATAACCAATTTAAATAAAATATTTCATAAAAGTTTTAAGAAATTATTGGATATTCGATTAATAAAATATATGAGAAAAAAAAATAATAGCAACCAATAAAACAAATGAAAAGAACTTGGTACTGTACATACCTTTTTATATAAATTGAGTTATCCACATCTAATGTTGCAACATAAAAATGAGCAGGTAAAAACTTTCTCAAATTTTTACTGAGTTTGCTTTACTATCTATATTTGGTACCAAACAAAAATGAAACTCCAAATTATATAATAAAATATTATATATATATATATATATATATTTGAAACATATATAAAAACAATTTAAGCATAAATAAGTGATACTAAATAAAAGTGAAACCTAAAATTGTTGTAAGGATGTATAACACAAACTTATAATATACGATTACATATAAAGAAAGATAAAAAAAGGATGAGAGAATTATCTATCTTGCCAATTGCCATTAATTCCTTCTACAACAAAAGTTTTATTACCATTAGAAAGATAATGAAAAGATGAAAATATAATAGAAACTTCACTTTCACCATATAAAGATAAAAAAAATAATAATAATAAATAAAACTGTAATGGATACTTCACTTTCAACCTAATAAAATTTAATAGAGGAAAAAATAAATGTTAAATGAAGGAAAAAAAGAGAGAGAATAATATTCATATATGTGTGATTGAATACACAAGACATATAAATAAAAAAATATACCTATTGAAAAATTGAAAAAAAAAAAAACAATCGATGACTTTTGAACTTACTAAGAAAATTTATTAATTTGTTAATGCTTATGATATGCCAATATACTAATATGATTAATTAATATCCTTGTAACTTATCTAGGAAATTAATTGATTAGTTAATATAATAATATGATGATTAATTAGATAATGCCTTTTGAACTTATCAAGAAATTTAATTAATTAATTAGTTAATAAAATAATATGATAAATTAGTATTATTTTATTTTTGAAAAAATATGATAATATACTAACCATATTTAATATCAAACTTCTCTCATGGTGCCATGTGGCACTTGTGAAACTCTATTATATATATATATATGATTACTAAGCATATAATCATCCATTTACTAACCATAAATATTAAAATTAGTTACTAAATATAAAATTATAAAATGATAAATTTACTAACCAATAATATTAAAATTAATTACTAAACATATAATCATCAATTTACTAACCATAAATATTAAAATTAATAACTAAACATAAAATGATAAATTTACTAACCATAAATATTAAAATTAATTACTAAGCATAAAATGATAAATTTACTAACCAAAAATATTAAAATTAATTACTAAACATATAATCATCAATTTACTAACCATAAATATTTAAATTAATAACTAAACATAAAATGATAAATTTACTAACAAAAAATATTTAAATTAATTACTAAACATATAATCATCAATTTACTAACCATAAATATTAAAATTAATTACTAAACATAAAATGATAAATTTACTAATCAAAAATATTAAAATTAATTACTAAACATAAAATGATTAATTTACTAACTACGCAAAAATATACTAAGATTAATTACTAGACATAAATTCATGAAATGATAAATTTATTAAAATCTAAGATTCTAAGAATAAATATTAAAATTTATAACAAAGCATAAAAATATAAACTCATAAATATACTAAGCATAAAGCCATAAATATTAAATATACATAAATATAAGAATAAATATCAAAATTAATAACTATGCATAAATTTATTAAGTATGAATATAAAATTTAAAAACTAAAACATAAAACTAAATAATAACATTTAAAGGAAAAAGATACCTTTGAACTTTGATGAAGAGATTGGAGAATAACAGTAAATTAGTAATATAGTATTATAATAGTAAATTAGTAGTGTAGAATAGAGAGAGAGTGAGAGTAGAGAGAGAGAGAGAGTAAGAATGAAATTATGAAAATATGAAATGGTGTAGAAATAGAGATTAGAAAGAGTAATGGAGAGTTGGAGAATGGAGAGAAATGAGAATGAGAGATTGAGAAAAAGTGTATGAAAATTGGAATGAGTGGGGGTATTTATAGAAAAATTTGAGATGTGGGTAAAAATATAAAATAGAAGAGATGAGAGGGCAAATTATAATTTTTGGCCCTTTTGAGTCAAATAATTCAAAAATAAATAAATATTAAAATATGTGTGTTAACGGTAAAATATAATATATATATATATATATATATATATTTGGCAGGCCTAACGGTCGGCCTAGCTACCATTGGGCTTAGCACGCTAGCCTGGCGGGCCGGCACGCTAGCCTGGCGTGCGGGCTCATTTTCAGACCCAATCCGTGCTAACCATGGGGGTCGTGTCTGGCCTAGCTCGTACCTCAGGCGGGCCATGCCAGGCCTGGTGGGCCTGACACATATTTACACCATTAAAGACATATAAACGTTAATATTTTTATCGATTTGCTATATTTATTCTAAAAGAAAATTTATAATATTTTGACTAATTATAAAAATAAATAAAATTTTGACTAATTATTAAAAAAATTAGATGCATAGTGTCTTTATGATGTAAAATATAATAAAATTACAAATAAAAATCTTAAAATCACATATATAAGCAAAAAAGTCTTTTGTTAAGTTTAATTAATGATGATTTTTATTTTATTCTTTTAAAAAAGATATTTTTATTGATATAAGAAATATATATAATTTTGCTAAAACAAAGTATATATCATATTTAAAAATCAATTAAAGTTTATAAATGTCTATAAAAGGCTTTTAAAATAAAAATCTATAAAAATCGTTTAAAATGAAAGTCTATGAAAGTCTTTTAAAAAGAAAGTCTATGAAAGTTTTTCATAATTATGTATAGTCTATGAAAGTTCATAAAATTCCATAAAATTTGCAAAAGTCATCTACTTAAAAAAGTCATTAAAAATCTTTTGAAATCCTAATTGAATACCCCCTTAATGACTTTAATATATCAATGACTTATAAAGACTTTAGGTTATAACAAATCTCACAATTTGTCCTCCATTCCTACCAAAGACTTTGAATGACTTATATATATATATATATATATATATATTAATATATTAGAAATAATTTCACTTTAAAAGAATGGAAATACCTACAAGGTTATACTAAACAATCTAAAAGGAGGGTGAATAGGTTGGCACTCTAATTTCAAAACTCTTTCGAGACTTTTGTCAAAACCTTGATGATCATACAAATTAACCATTAACATGATTATTATAAAAAAAAATAATTAACACATGTATGCTCAATTCACCACCCTTAGTCTACAAAACATATACCAACAAACAATGTATCTCATATACAAGATATTCAATAAAGATCAAATTCCACAAGTTGTACTTTGAATATTACATTGTAAGTACATTAAGTAGAACACTACAACTTGCTAGTGAAGGAATTATATTAAAACTAAAACAAAGAATACTTGTATTCACAATTATATCCAATATGTACAAGTACTAATCAATATATGACTATACACAAATAAGTCAATATACAAAAGAATAATATTTACAACTTTGATCAAATGATGTGATTACATCTCACACTTAACAAAATCTTGTTTCCAAATACATCATGAATGAAGATTAAAAAATAACGATTAAAACATACACATATACAAATATGAACGATAGAGATAGGAAGAATTGACATAAGAGATTTTTTAATGTGGTAAAACCTCTAAGGAGGAAACATCCTACCACGGGTTGAATTACAACCATAGAGTACTATATATATATATATATATATATTGGATGATAGATTAGAAATTCCTCAAAAGTGACCAACCTATGATCTACTTCATATTGGAGTCTATGTCTACCCAATACATATTGGTAGATAAGAAATCCATCAATGATACGGAGCTACCATATATTGGAGTCCATTTTTATACAACATCGTTAGAAGATTAGAAATTCATCAAAAGCCAATGCACATCCCATGCAACACTCTTTATTGGAGTCTATATTTATCCAAACGCCCGGGCCTACCAATATTGTATCCAACTCCCTATCCAAGACACTCATGCCTTTAGATAGCCTTACATGCATAGCTATCCAGACCTTCCCGATCTTAGCCATGACTTCTTGCTTGGTTATCCGAACCTCTTGTCCTAACCAAGTCTTCCTTGCTTGACTATCTAGACAACTTGTCCTAGTCAAGACTCTAGAAACTCGGATTTACGTTGCATATCGGAAAATAGGTTTTAAAAATTTTATACAACTTGTAAACCATATACAATATATAAGAATATATAAAGAGATTAGATCATACTCTTGTAGACCAACTCCTTCGTTCCTTTAAGCTTTATTCCGATTTGTCACCACCAAATCTTTCTCGCTATGTCCCGTGATCTGGTAACTGTCTGTGGGCACGTCACGGTACTTAGGAACTTGAATGGAGATAGAAGAAAGAAACACAAAACAACCCTTGTTTTGTTTCCAGGAGAATTCGGCCACCTTATTAAAAACAAGAACATAAAAAAAACCTTTTTTTCTTTTATTTTTTTTTTCTTTTGGTTGCCGCACACCTCTGTGTCTCTCCCTTTCTTTCCATATAGTGTCTATTGAAAACATGGCTTCTGGACAAGTCAAAATATCCAAGTTCAAAACGTGGTCATATGAGTAAATATGGTAACTTGGAGAGTTATAGGCGGTCTATGAACTCTTGGCGATTACTGATATTAATCACGAGGATACACTATCTCCAATATGATTGTCTAGGGTATGAATGAGGAGCATCTTCCTTTTCTATCTTTATTTAAGAGTTCAGTTTTAGCTCTTTAGTGGAATGAGTTAAAATTAATGGATCGGACCTAAGTGAATCATTTGTTGATTGTGATTAGGTTATGTCTATTGAAGCTTAAATTTAGATGGCCCGCCAAGATCCCCAATCCACACGGACTTGCATGGATCACTTGATATATTCTACCGGACCAATTTAAGGGTCCATCTAGAATTGCATTTAATATATTAAGAATATAATTTGCACATTATTTAAGTAATGGGCTGCTCAATTATATTAATATATTAATGAAAGACATGTGGGCTTGTTTCTTTTAGTAAGAATGGGTCTGGTTCACATGTGGGCTTTTTTATTTAAAGTCCAATGGATTAAATGAAATAGGAAAATAATATTAGGCCCATCTTATATATAAGTGGGGCGGCTAGGTTAAGGTTTTGACCTAAAAATATTATTTTGTTTCATTTGTTTTAATTAAATAAGAATTAATTGATTTATTGATTAATTGTTTAATTAAAGAAACAAATCTTTCCTAAAAGTAAAAGACTTGTTTGATAAGTAAATAAATAAATTAGTATTATTTATTTAATCAAATAAGGAGTCTTTTTTTTTATTTAGTCAAATAAAAGAATAAAAATAAAAGAGTTGGATTAGGGTTTGAAGTCTATAAAGTTAAAAAGAATTAGGGTTGAATTTCAGTCACCCTATATAAGTGACATGATGAAATTCGGCCAACCCTAATTAGATACTACATAGAATTCGGCAACCCTAAAGGAAAAAGAAGAAAAATTCGGCCAACCTATATATATGTTCTTATAGGGTTCGGCCACATCAATTAATTGGTGCTTGAGTTTTTATTTTCTTTCTTCTTCTTCTTAATTCTAAGAGAGTTTTTATTCTAGAGAGACAAAAAGGAGTGAAAAATTATTCTTTGATAGTATACAATTGCTTAAACATCAATAAGCTTGTGTATACGATATCGATCTAGGTTCACGCGAGTTTCGATCATAAGATTGTGAACTCAAAAGTGACCGGAATAATTTTGACATTCTTTTGATTGTTTTGTGACTAACAAAGAAAAGAAAGTATTTGTTTGGTCCATTCACAGGTTTGCAATTCAAAGGAAAGGGAGACCACGCTCCTAGGTGATCCACGTTCGTGCTCGGATTGAAGGTCTTGCGGATTACCATCGACGTAAGTCAATCGGATCACGCGACAAGAGGTAATTTACTTTTGTTGATATATATGCATGTTTATTGATTAAAAGGGTTTAAGGTTCATAAA
This sequence comes from Acer negundo, assembly GCA_035582765.1. Lineage (NCBI taxonomy): Eukaryota > Viridiplantae > Streptophyta > Magnoliopsida > Sapindales > Sapindaceae > Acer > Acer negundo. Next base: position 19,184,996 of record CM069241.1, on the reverse strand, counting down.
GGAAAAATTTTAAAAGTCACTAAATCGTCTTTAGTATCGCTTCCGCTGCGTGTAACACTTTTATTTGTTTATTTTTCCCTACAATTGGTATCAGAGCCTAGGTTGAACCCTTTTAATTAATTAACGTATATATACGTGGATCTATTTCTTTTTATTGTGATTATGCATGTTTAGAAAGAGATGGCACTCTAGGTATTCAAATATATAATTACATGTGATGTATGGATTTATATATATTTTATTTGGTTTGTTATTGCTCGATTTTGGCCCTAGATTTTCAATGTAATTTTTGTTTCGGAGTTGTAACAAGAAGGGTGGTCTATTATCGCCATAATTCCTTCTTGGTAGATTGCTAGGTTTTATTTTTTTTTATATATATGTGCAGTATTTTTTTAGGGTTACTGCAGTTTTTTTTTATTTATTTTTAGTATGTGCAGTTGTTGGTTTGTAAAAATACTGCAGTGAATAAAAAAAAAAAAAAAATTAATACTGCAGTATTTATTATATATATACTGCCGTAATATATTTAGGTCTTGGAGATTCGAAGACACGAAGCAAAATGAAGCAACCGGAACCAAGTACGAGCACCGTGCGCACCCTAGGAGTGGATTGGGCTGCACATGACAAGCCCAAACTTTGGTGGGCATGGCAGCCTTGTGTGGCCTTATGGGCTGCGCAAGGCAGCCCCTTTGTGGGGTTGTGGGCTGCGCACGCCCATGGGAGAAGGCCGAAGGATGAGCGTATGGTTGATGGGCCACCTGAAGATCTTGTATTCCTGACAAATTGTAATTTACTTGTTTTTCTAGGATGGGCCAAAATTGTTGCTATTTAATTTATGCTTAAATATTACAATATTTGTTATTGTATGATAACATGACATATAGAATAGGAGTGCCACGCATATATCTCTTTTGGTATGAACATGCATTGAATGATTTAGGTATCTAAATTGGCATCTAGATAACTCGGTAAATCATTCTATGGGATTTAATCACACGCCTTAAATAATTGAGTGGGAGAAGGTGTTTTGGTAACACCTATGGCCTCCAAGGTTAGTTGAGCTTTATTATTTATTGGTAATCCCCCCAAGGGGCGTCCATGAATGGAATTTAGCAACATACTTCCTTACAAGGATAGACTAGACAATGGACTCAAACGAGATCTACTCCCCAAGGAGGGATTTTCGTGAGAGAAAATTGAGGGTCGATATCTTGGTAACACACTCAATGTAATTTTATTGATATCCTCCCAAGAGTTCTTGTCAGTAAAATTGCAAGGCTAAAATTGAAAACGCTGGTTGTTATGTTAACAATTAGGTGGGACCTAGTCTAACTAGTAAATGGTGCGAACTCCCAAAGGAGGCGTAACATTTATGGGTGTTAGATCACCGTTGAATTTTATGATTGAGTTATTTATTTAATTCAAGATAAATATTTAAAAGTGCTTTATCATGATTATTTACTTATATATGTTTTGTTTTATTCAGAAATCATGACCCCATCACTTATGAACATCCTGAAAGATAACACTTTAACTGGAGATAATTATGTCACATGGAAAAGGAAAATTGGGTTGTTACTGCAAAGTGAAAAACATAAGTTTGTTCTAACTACTCCTAAACCACCTGCTCCTAATAATGAATCTAGCATAATGTGTAGAGATGAGTATGAGCAGTGGAAGACTTCAGATGATATGGCAAAATGTTACATTATGGCCACTATCTCCGACGTGTTGCAACAGCAGCATGAAGGAATGGAGTCCGCTGCTGATATAATGATGTCTCTAGAGGAGATGTTTGCTATGAAGTCTAGGACGACTAAGAGAGAGGCAGTGACTGCTTTTATGAATCTTAGGATGAAACCTGGACAGGCTGTGAAAGATCACATGATGAAAGTCATAGCACATCTCAACATTGCTGAACTGCATGGCGCTGAGATAGATGGTGAGACAAAGATTGATATGGTTGTCAATTCATTGTCAGATTCCTTTGATCAGTTCAAATTGGACTACACTTTGAACAAAAAGGAATACACCTTACAAGGCCTGATGCAAGATGTTCAAAGTGCTGAAAAGATCCTTGTGAAAGGCAAAGGTCAAGAGATTCATATGGTTGGTAAAGTTGCTACTGTTAAGGCCCGTCAAAAGGTCAAGAAACAACAGAAGAAAAAGCAACTTGGGCCTATCAAGAAGGAGACCAAGAAAGTAACCAAGATCAAAGGGAAATGCTTCCTTTGTGGTGAAAAGGGACATTGGAAGAGAAATTGCCCAAAGTCCCAGAACAAGAAGGAAGAAGGTAATTTGAATTATCTAGAAACATGTTTTTTGGCTGATTCTACAGATTCTTGGATCATAGACTCAGGAGCCACTAATCATGTTTGTTATTCCTTGCAGGGGTTTCAAGAAAGGAGAAAGCTGAGTAAGAATGAAATCAATTTGCGCTTGGGCAACGGAACGTTAGTGTCTGCAAGTGCAGTGGGAGATATTAGAGTTTATTTGGATTCTAGAAGGCATTTAGATTTAATAGACGTTTATTATGTACCTCAATTCAAGAGGAATTTAATTTCAGTTTCTTGTTTGAATAAATTTGGATATTCGGTTACTTTTAATAAAGTTTTTATTATTAGTAAGAATGACAAAATTATTTGCCAAGGTACATTGGAAAACGGTCTATACTTTTTGCATAGAAATATCTCTCACTCGTTAGACACAGAAATAACGGAACCTAATCATAAAAGAGTAAAATTATCAACAGATGAAACCTACCTTTGGCATTTACGCTTAGGTCATATTAACCTTAATAGGATTAAAAGATTGGTAAGTGACGGACCTTTAAGTGACTTAAAGGTTGATGATCTACCAACTTGTGAATCTTGTTTGGAAGGTAAAATGACCAAAAGGACGTTCTCTGCCAAAGGTGCAAGAGCCACTGAATGTTTAGGATTGATACACACTGATGTATGTGGACCTATGAGCATTCAAGCTAGAGGTGGATATGAGTACTTCATCACCTTCACGGATGATTACTCAAGATTTGGTTATGTGTATCTCATGAGACATAAGTCGGATGCTTTTGACATGTTCAAAGCATTCAAAGCTGAAGTGGAAAATCAGCTTGAGAAACACATAAAATCTTGAGATCTGATCGTGGTGGAGAATATCTATCTGGTGAGTTTCAGCAATATCTTATTGATAATGGGATAGTTTCTCAGTTTTCTGCACCAGGTACACCTCAACAGAATGGGGTAGCAGAAAGGAGAAATAGAACTCTTTTGGATATGGTTAGGTCTATGTTGAGTTATTCAACGCTTCCTATTTCTTTTTGGGGATATGCTTTACAAACTGCTATATACATTCTAAACGATGTACCATCTAAGTCTGTTCCTAAAACACCGCATGAGTTGTGGACTGGGCGCAAGCCTAGTTTACAACACTTAAGGATATTTGGTTGTCCTGCGCATGTGTTAAAAGGAAAGACAGAAAAGATGGAGTCCCGTTCAGAAACATGTATATTTGTAGGGTATCCAAAAGAAACTAAAGGATATTATTTCTATAGTCCTTCAGATCTTAAAGTATTTGTTTCGACAAATGCTAAATTTCTGGAAAAGGACTATATGAATGATTTTGTGCCTAGAAGTAGAATTGTCCTGAATGAGATGTCAGGAGATACAATTCCACGAGAGGTTGCACAACCTAACCCAATTGTAAGTTCCGATCCAACACAAGATCAACAACCTACCATTCCTCGTCGTAGTGGGAGAGTTAGAACACAACCTGAAAGATACATCGGTCTGGGAGAATCAGTGGAGAATCTCCCGGACGACGATGATCCCTATACGTACAAGGAAGCTATGGAGGATGTTGATAGTCGCCATTGGCAAAAGGCAATGCAATCCGAGATTGAATCTATGTTCGATAACAAAGTCTGGTCCCTTGTAGACTTGCCTAAAGGGATAAAACCCATTGGGTGCAAGTGGGTATACAAGAGGAAAAGAGGTATGGATGGAAAGGTGGAAACCTTTAAAGCTAGATTGGTAGCTAAAGGGTATACACAGAAAGAAGGTATCGATTACGAGGAAACCTTCTCTCCTGTGGCCATGCTTAAATCCATTAGGATACTCTTATCCATTGCAGCATCTTTAGATTTAGAGATGTGGCAAATGGACGTCAAGTCAGCTTTCCTAAATGGAAGTCTTGACGAAAACATCTACATGATGCAACCAGAGGGATTCATTGAAAAGGGCCAAGTGGATAAGGTATGCAAGTTGCAGAAATCCATATATGGATTAAAGCAAGCATCCAGATCCTGGAACATAAGGTTTGATCAAGCTGTCAAAGGTTTTGGATTTATTCAGAATCCTGACGAACCTTGTGTATACAAAAGGATTAAAGGCGACAAGTTGGTTTTCCTGATTCTTTATGTTGATGATATACTACTCATTGGAAACGATGTAGGTGTATTGACATCAGTAAAAGAATGGTTAGCAAAACAATTTGATATGAAGGACTTAGGAGAAGCAAGTTTTATTCTAGGTATCCAAGTAATAAGGGATAGAAAGAATAGAACGATTGCATTATCCCAAGCTTCATACATAGACAAAATCTTGTCTAGGTTTTCCATGCAGGATTCCAAGAAAGGTATGTTACCTTTCAGACATGGAATCAAGCTTTCTAAGGAACAAGTTCCTAAGAATGAGCATGAAGAGCAATTCATGAGTAGAGTTCCATATGCCTCGGCAGTTGGAAGTCTCATGTATGCAATGCTCTGTACTAGACCAGATATTTGTTTTGCTGTTGGCATAGTTAGCAGGTTTCAATCGAAACCTGGACCTGATCACTGGACGGCAGTCAAGCATATTTTCAAGTATCTTAAGAGAACGAGAGATAATATGCTTGTATACTCTGGAGGGGATTTGGTTCCCGTTGGGTATACAGATTCTGATTTCCAATCAGATTCTGACTCCAGAAAATCCACATCAGGGGCTGTGTTTACTATTGGAGGAGGAGCAGTTATATGGAGGAGTATCAAGCAATCTTGTATTGCTGATTCCACCATGGAAGCTGAGTATGTTGCTGCATGCGAAGCTGCCAAAGAGGCTGTTTGGCTCCGCCAATTCTTGATTGACTTAGAAGTGGTTCCTAGTGCGAATAAGCAGATCACTATCTACTGTGACAACAGTGGAGCAGTGGCTAATTCGAAAGAACCAAGAAGTCACAAGAGAGGTAAACACATTGAAAGAAAGTATCATCTTTTAAGGGAGATTGTTCAAAGAGGTGACGTGACGATTACCAAAATCGCGTCAGCAGAAAATCTAGCGGATCCCTTCACAAAGGCTCTACCTCAGAAGAGTTTCGATGGGCATCTAGAGAATATGGGCTTGAGAGATATGACACATTTGCTATAGCGCAAGTGGGAGATTGTTAGGATTATGCTCAATAGCAAGAGTGTAATGTTGTAATTAACAATCTTTTTCATATTAATAAAGTGATTTCTGGTTTAACAAATCGTATAGCATTTATAGTTTGTATTATAATTGTCAAAGTAAATAATCATAAGGTCTAAAGACTATGGGAAAAGAAGAATTGTTCGTACATCTGGATATGTATGTGGTAGACACAATTCTTTAGTTAGTCTTGAATATTGTTCACAACTTAAGTTAAAGGTTGGGCACCTTTATCTTGTTAAAGTTGTAGAATTCTTTTGCTAGCATTTGAGTGGGATCAAATGAGATATGATGAGTCTAAAATCATCGGAGTGTCTTCGAGCAAAAGGATCTAGTGCACTGGGTGCATTGAACTGGATCACAATGAAAAGCTTTATCTAGAACCGTCAATAGATAATAGTCTTTTCATTATCAGGACAATCGGAGGGTCTATCTTAATCCTGAGATAAATGATGGACTTATGGTTGCAAGTGATATCATTTGAGTTATCAATGAGTACGATTATATCGCATAGTCTATCCTCGATAGTTTGGTGATATTCATTTGTTAATCGATAGAGGACTTCATTTATAGATATGAACATCGTGGCTCCATTTAATTAAATGAGAGTATAATATCATCATATGGATGTTTTGAGGTAATTGGATATTAAATCTCAACGTTGAGTTTTCAATAGTGTCTATTGAAAACATGGCTTCTGGACAAGTCAAAATATCCAAGTTCAAAACGTGGTCATATGAGTAAATATGGTAACTTGGAGAGTTATAGGCGGTCTATGAACTCTTGGCGATTACTGATATTAATCACGAGGATACACTATCTCCAATATGATTGTCTAGGGTATGAATGAGGAGCATCTTCCTTTTCTATCTTTATTTAAGAGTTCAGTTTTAGCTCTTTAGTGGAATGAGTTAAAATTAATGGATCGGACCTAAGTGAATCATTTGTTGATTGTGATTAGGTTATGTCTATTGAAGCTTAAATTTAGATGGCCCGCCAAGATCCCCAATCCACACGGACTTGCATGGATCACTTGATATATTCTACCGGACCAATTTAAGGGTCCATCTAGAATTGCATTTAATATATTAAGAATATAATTTGCACATTATTTAAGTAATGGGCTGCTCAATTATATTAATATATTAATGAAAGACATGTGGGCTTGTTTCTTTTAGTAAGAATGGGTCTGGTTCACATGTGGGCTTTTTTATTTAAAGTCCAATGGATTAAATGAAATAGGAAAATAATATTAGGCCCATCTTATATATAAGTGGGGCGGCTAGGTTAAAGTTTTTGACCTAAAAATATTATTTTGTTTCATTTGTTTTAATTAAATAAGAATTAATTGATTTATTGATTAATTGTTTAATTAAATAAACAAATCTTTCCTAAAAGTAAAAGACTTGTTTGATAAGTAAATAAATAAATTAGTATTATTTATTTAATCAAATAAGGAGTCTTTTTTTTATTTAGTCAAATAAAAGAATAAAAATAAAAGAGTTGGATTAGGGTTTGAAGTCTATAAAGTTAAAAAGAATTAGGGTTGAATTTCAGTCACCCTATATAAGTGACATGATGAAATTCGGCCAACCCTAATTAGATACTACATAGAATTCGGCAACCCTAAAGGAAAAAGAAGAAAAATTCGGCCAACCTATATATATGTTCTTATAGGGTTCGGCCACATCAATTAATTGGTGCTTGAGTTTTTATTTTCTTTCTTCTTCTTCTTAATTCTAAGAGAGTTTTTATTCTAGAGAGACAAAAAGGAGTGAAAAATTATTCTTTGATAGTATACAATTGCTTAAACATCAATAAGCTTGTGTATACGATATCGATCTAGGTTCACGCGAGTTTCGATCATAAGATTGTGAACTCAAAAGTGACCGGAATAATTTTGACATTCTTTTGATTGTTTTGTGACTAACAAAGAAAAGAAAGTATTTGTTTGGTCCATTCATAGGTTTGCAATTCAAAGGAAAGGGAGACCACGCTCCTAGGTGATCCACGTTCGTGCTCGGATTGAAGGTCTTGCGGATTACCATCGACGTAAGTCAATCGGATCACGCGACAAGAGGTAATTTACTTTTGTTGATATATATGCATGTTTATTGATTAAAAGGGTTTAAGGTTCATAAAGGAAAAATTTTAAAAGTCACTAAATCGTCTTTAGTATCGCTTCCGCTGCGTGTAACACTTTTATTTGTTTATTTTTCCCTACAACAACACCAAACCAACAACCCCCAAATTTCATAACGTAGAAACCCTAATTCATTACGTCTAACAAAAATGAACACATCAAAACACAACCATGCATCCAAATTCTCCCAGAAGAATCAAAAACAAGAAATAGAAGTTTGAACTCTCCTTGTAACCAAAACAATCGGTTTGCTTCTCAAATCTTCTTACTTTCAACAACCATTTATCACTACCGACACTATAACTAAACTAACCCTAAAGGAAACACTACTATTGTCAAGAAATCAAAGTCTTCAACAGGTTATGGTGATTGTAGGGTTCGTTTTGGCACAAAATAGATTGTGAGAAGAAAACTATCAACGAGTGTTTTGGTTATTGCTCTCTGATATTTGCTTTGGGACCACGACAAATATATATATGTATATATATATAGTGGGCAAAGTAAGTGTTTAGTAGGTGGAACGAGGTGGCATTGCCCCCTCCACTTTTTTTTTTTTTTTTTAATTAGTTATATTATTTAATTCAAATTTAGAATTGTCTGAATTAACCTTCAAGATTTTGTCCCACAATGTCAATTACGTTAATTCCCTTTCCATTTAACGGTTAACGCCCCAAATGAACGGAAAGTGTGACAGAATGGGCATTTTTAATGTTTCTTTGTTTTTAGGGGGAAAAACGACCAATATGGTGAAATTTTGTCCTCGTCTTAACAATATAGCAAAAGTCAGGGGAGGAAATGGTACTTTCCTATATTAAAATGGCATACTAATTGGGTTTTACTTTGATTTTTTATGAAAGGGTAGTTTGGACATTTCTCAAGAAAACAAATCCTAATTTAGCTGTAGCAGTTGAACGACGGCGTTTTTATAAGTGTCTAGAAGGAAATCTCTGGGATAGATAATCCACGCACTTTTCACCAAAATTTCCTCATTTCGACTCCGTTTGGTTAGCGAGAAAACGCGAGAAACTGAAGGTAAGTTTATAAATTTCTTTCACCATTCTTGGGTTGCCCATCCTTTGTATGGCCAGCATACTAAATCCCACCTCCCGATTTGCTTTTAATTGTATAGCTTTTTGTGTTATAAATTGGGGTTTTCGATTAAATCAAGATTGAATTTTTAATTGTATAGACAAAAAGCTGAGTTTTTATTTTATTTTATTAATTTAATGGTATAGTTCTTGATGTTATTTGAATGCTTTGGTTGCTACTTCATGTTTTCAATATTTCTTTTTTTTTTTTGTTAAAAAGAAATTAAATTTTATGTGTTGTTCATACGATTTTATTCGGCCTTCAAGCACATTGATATTGTCATTCAACTCATTGGCTTCCCTATCTCTCTTGAGTGAATCTTTGAATGGCTTCTCGCATTTGAGTTTCGGCAAATGCCCAAATAAGGCTGTAAACTAATGTTAATCTTTTTAGGATTCTTTGACTTTTCTTAGGCATAACTGCATAAGACCTGCCTGAAACTTATTTCATTACTTTTTTTTTTTTGGTGAATATCATTAGTTGTTTAAGATTTTACAAATTACTGCAGTACTGGAAGTTAAGTACATATATTTGACAAACAATAACACAAACTATACTTAGGACAAACTATATATATATAGATAGATAGGTAGATAGGTAGATAGGTAGATAGATAGATAGACTATCTTGTATCTTCTGAGTTCTGATCCCACCAAAATAATGCTCGAGTCGTTTAAATATAAAGCACACTCGAAATTAACAGCTAGATTGCTAATAAGTTGTCGAATACTTTGATGATGTGAGCTTCAGTTGCAGACAGAAGTTCTGAAGCTCCTGAGTGCTGATCTGTTAACTCAGCAATAGAATTCGTATAAGAAGCAAGTTGTTGGGAAGTTACTTCCTTTTCAGAAATAGCACAATCATATGATTCCTGAAGTTCCGCAATCTTGTTTTTAAGCTGATTGTTGGTCTCAACCAAGAGAGTTCAATCTCTGGTAAAGAGTTGGAAGCTCAATTTTCTGCTTCCGCTCTTTGAGTTCTTCATTTGTGCTCTCTAAAGATGTTATTTTAATCAGACATGAATCCAACTTTTCCCTCGACTATGCAGATTTTCCAGCTTCTCTTTGGATATCTTCACTTGATCTTCAACTCTTCAAATATGCTCAGTTTCTCAATAAAGATTTTGCCTCAGAATCCCTGCTGGTCAGGTTTGCTACAACTTGTTGGAGTTTAAGCTCTGACTCCCTTGTAAGGGATTCATGTAATGATCCAAGTTTCGAGTCTCATGCAGTAGCTTGCTCTAATACACTTGTTGCTTTAGTTGCTATTCAGCATACTTAAGTTTTTCCATTACCTCACTTTCTCTCAATCCAGCAGCCTTATGATCATTCTCAATGCTTTCAAGATTTTTTAGTGTCAAATTTATTTCATTCCTCAATACTTCCAACACATTTTCGGCTTCAGCAAGCTTTTCTCAATAAATGTCCGACGTGTCTTCTAACTTTTTCTTCTCGTCTGTTGCAATGTTCAAAGATTCTGTTAACCCCCTCTCCTTTTCGTCGGCCATTTGTAGTGTAACTTCGAGCTTGAAGCTCTTGCCTGGAATGCCTCAAGTTTTGATGCCAGTTCAGAAACCTTGCCATAGAATTTCTTGGATTCGACTTCTGCATCCACACATTTCTTCTCTAATGTGCTCATTTGTTCTTTAAGTTCCTGAATCCTGCACTTCTCTGCCTCAAGTAACAACTCCAACTCCTTCACCTTTTTTCCAGCCTCCTCTACTTAGGAATGAGATGTCTGGAACAAATCTTCTAGTTCAATGCTGTGCTGGTGATTCATGTTGGCTCTCTCCCCATGTTCAAAACTTCTCTCCTTGGAATTCTTCAACTCCTCTCCAAGCTCTGAATGCCATGAATATGACTGGCTTAAGTCTGATTCCAGCTGGGTTATCTTATCCTGGTAAACCTGTATTTGATCATTCAACTGTTTCTTTTCTTCTTCGGCTTCTCTCTCATTATCACTGCTTTTAAGTTCAATTAAATTCAACTGTTGCTCAAGCTTCACGTTCTTCTGTTCTGCTGCTATTAAGCATGTTTCAAGCTCTCTTATCTGTGATTTTGCTTCTTCTGAGACCTCATTTGAAGCTCGGATTATATACTCAAGCTCAAGATTCTTTTGAGTAGCAGTTGCGGCTGCATCAACAGATTCATTATGATGCTCTTCCAGGGACTTCAATTTCTGCTCAAGCTCAGCATTATTAAACAAAGCTTGAGACAAAAGGGAATCTGTTTTACAGAAATTCTCATATGAAAGCTTCAAATTTTCCTCAAGTTCACAGTAGAGCTCCTTCATCTGTGCTAGATTACTTGTAAGATCTGACATAGCTGCTTCAAAAGCTTCTTTCTCTTTCATTACATTAGCCAAATCTTTTTGTAAAGTTGAGACCTGTGCTTCCTGAGATTTCAACCCAGCTTCAATGGATTCCCTCACATCGACCTCCTCTTGCAGCTTCAGTTTGATAACTTCCAACTCAGAAACCTCTGCTAGAAGATAATCTTTAGTCACAGCAAGTAGATTATCAAGGGCAGTGGTATCCTCCTTCACCTAAGACTCTGAAGCCTTTTTGAGGTCCAACTCCTGAGTCAATTCATGTGTTGGATGCTTTTCGAATGCTCCCGAGTCACTCTTTTTGAGGTTATTTGAATGCTTTGGTTTGTTAAAAAGAAATCAAATTTTATGTGTTGATATTGTGTTTTTGTTTTTGTTTTTGTTTTTTTTTTTGAAATAATGTTGATATTGATATATACAGTTCAAAATTTTTCAGGTGATTTTATCTGTCAGACTGTTACGGTCATCCTCGTCCTTGCCGATGCTGAATGCAACCAGTATTGCCTCAACACCTCTGTTGATAGGAGGTAACAATGTAACATGTTCTCATAGTCGTAGTCTAGTTTTTAGCTACAAGTTAATGTTTAGCTTTTTTATGTATATGTTTATACATACGTAAGTTTTGTTGTTGGCGGTGTTGCAATTTTGAGTCCGTCAGATTGATTTGGTATATGCTAACAAATTTGACAAGAAAAGGAATATGGGTTTGAGTTGGGTTGTTGACAATAGAAATTTGTTCACTGTTGGTATCACACAATGAATGTGCATTTAAGACCTCAATTTTAACCCCGGGATATGAAGGAAGTCGTCCAGATTTCTTAAAATTCTTATTAGACGAGGATAAATGTGTATGAGATTACATGATTTGATGCCTGGAATTGAATGTAATCATTCAACACAGAATCGAGATAATCTTAGTTGATGTTATGCAACTTTTTTCCCATCAGGTGTGTAGTTAATGTGTGTGTGTGTGTGTTTTTAAAAAAAAATATTTTTCTACTCTCTTTGTGATAGAGTAATGTTTATTCAAAGAGAGAAGATGCTATGATTCCTTTTAGTTTCAGTTTGATTCGGTTGTGAGATTGATTACATTCACTTCGTGTGTTAATTGGGAATTGAAGAAAATAACTTCTTCATAACATGAAAAGTTTTTATTCGACTACTGTATTAACAACATTATTTCACTGTATTGTGGTAGACAAGATTTTCATGTAGTGTTAGAATTAGTACCAAATAAAGATATACTTGTGCACAGTGAAAACAAGGAATTGCTGCAAGAAGCAAGTAAAGCTTCCTGGATGTGGTCCAGCAAAGAGTTCCACACAACAACCTTTGAATGGAACCAGTGTGCGATTCAGGCTTTCTGCAGCCCTGGGTCCAGTTGTGCTTGGCTTGCAGTTGCAACCAATTGATAGAAAAATGCGGTCTGCTTCAATAGTATGTGCATCTGCTTCGGTAAGTTTAGTTCGTAACATCTTTCACCCTATCAATTCTTCACTGTTCTTAAATTCTATAAATTTTGTCCTCAATTAAAATTTAATAATAACCTCATACTTCTTCTGCTGTAACTTGATAGTATCGATCAATGAAAGTTGTATTTTTTCTTGTTTAGTTTTCAAATTATATATTTATAAGTAATGCAGAGGAATACAACCTTTACTGCTAGGTTGCCTTTCTGCTTTTCTTTCAATAAAATGGATTATGGGTTGCTTGGTTTTGAGAGCTTTCAAAAGTTTACCTACGTGTGTTGCTTCTCCATTTCCTTGCAGGGACAGACTCAAACTGTTGAGGCACCAACAATAAAAGTCACCAATGCTCCTGGTAATGACTAATTTCTATTATTACTGATCTGCCAGATTGCATAATGTTGAGAACGAAAGTTCTTTTTTTATTTTATTTTATTTTTTTATTCTTTTTGAGCCCTAGAGAACGCAAAGTTAGCGGAAGGATAAGCTTATTCATTTTCTGTAAGTAGCAAAAGGCATAACTGTAGTTTTCATACGATTTTGTGTTGCATTTACCCATGATACATATGTGCGATCTTTGTATCATGAGTATCCCTTCCACTAGTCAAATATCCTTGTCAATCATTGTCTGTACAGATTCATATGTGCTCCAACTACAGTTAGCTCAATCATTTTTTCTTGACAATTCAATGTGCTTTATGAGATCTAATGGTTATCTTTGAATTTATTATTATTGTATGTTTCGAAGAATTCCAAAAACCTCGAGGATCGACACAGATTGAAAAATAGCCTAGCAGTATTAGAATTAAATTAAAACCCTGCTGTAGTTATCCAAATACCCTCTATCATTAGCGGAAACCCCCTGTGGCCAGGGGATTTTCATCTAATGTGCATGGTTTCTAATTTTTTGACAATGACATGTGTCATGTATGCTATATTAACTTGTTATCTATTCATACTTATATAGAGAAATTTTTTTTTTTGGGTTATATTTATTGGCTTATAGAGGTTGATGTAACAAAATTGCAGCATCACCAAAACTTGATGATGGCGGGTCTGGATTTCCACCCCGCGATGATGATGGTGGCGGTGGCGGTGGGGGAGGTGGCGGAGGCAACTGGTCCGGTGGATTCTTCCTTTTCGGGTTTCTTGCATTTCTAGGCTTTTTAAAGGATAAAGAAAGTGAAGAAGATTACCGGGGCAGCCGGAGAAGATGAGAAATGATTTGGTATATCAAAATATAAATTTTGATTCTTATTACATGTTAGAGATTTATTTTCCAGTGTTGTATTCTTTGTGACAACATTTATAAGACATGATTGTGTTTTAGTGAGACTGTCTTGTTAATTACTTTATTTACAGGTTATTAAATTTGACATATCTGTAGAATAGTTGATTTCTGTCAAGACTGTTCTATGCACAGGTCAAAATCTCAACTGTTGAATACAATCTCGATGTTAGATACATTTTGACATTGGTGAAATGTGTTGTCCCATTTGTCTTTTAATGAATTTTTTACTTTAATAAAATGATCAAATCGTGATTAAAATTACAAAGGATCGATTTTTTCATTCATCTTTGGTGTAAAAAGTTTGTTTGGTCACATTCAGTTTGTGAGCAACCGTTTGCTCACATTCAGGCAGGCACCAAGTGTACCTTTGCAAATGATTAACTATTTTGAATCACATCCTTTCTTAATTCAAAATTCAAGTGGTGAGCAATCTCCTTATTAATACTATATGTAGGTATGACGATTCAAACATTAGATATCGAGTATTGGACAGCGAATGAGTGCTCTTTTAAAAGAGCAATTTTTTTTAGATATATTACAATAATTTAGGGTTTGAAGAGGGATTTTTTTGTTGTTAATAATTTGAGGTTTTGGGGGGTATAACTCGAACCCACACTATCTTAGTATGCAGGTGTGAGCATTTTTATTAACGATAATAATTAGAGATATTACATTATTTATAGTCACACTCAAATATGATTTTTCTAAAAAGTAACAAAATAAGAAAGAAATCCCCTCCAAAAAAAAATAGTATTAAAATATTCTCATCAAACTTCAAAACTTACTATTTAGTATTGGGGGAATTAGAGTGTGATCTTTATGCTTTAAGGAAACATTATGTTTTTTAATGTTTCTTACCCTACTTATGTGTATTGGAGTTTTTGATCCTCATCTTTTTAGAAATAAATAAAAAAGGTCCTTTCGTCGGTCAATGACTAGTCAAAGTTAACTGGTCTAGGGGTCAAAATGCCAAAGTTAATTTAAAATTTTCTTCTATTTTTTAATTTTCTTTTTAACATACATAATTTTTTTTTAAAAATTTTTTGTTTATCTCCAACTGTGGTTGGAGATTGATTTTTCCATTTTTTAAGTTATTAAAAAAAAAATAAAGATAATTTCTTTTTAATTTTTTTTTTCCTTTATTAAGAAAGATTTAAAAAAAAAAAAAAATATTTGTTCTCCACTGTCCATCTCTATACATGGATGTGGAGATTCAGTTTATTTATTTATTTTTCATTTAATTTGTTTTAAAAATACACAATTATTTTCCTTCAAAAATAAATACATAATTATTTTAAATATCGGCAAAATAGTACTTTCACAATATCTGTTATATTTGACCACATTTTGATGTATTTAATAAAAAGACGAGAACCATCGGCCAAGTAAAAAAAGTAATGTTTCATTTTTGACCAAAATGTAATTCTCCCTTTAGTATTTAGTATCCACTTCTCGCACTCTCACTCTGGTTTTCTTAATCTTTTTCTAATTTTCATCTCAAACTCACAGAGATGGAAAATCTAAACATGGCTCTGCTCTCGTCTTCTTCTTCTTGTCCAAAACCAGCCTTCACTTACTCTTCTCTCACAAACCCTACCGGACTCAGAAGACAACCCTCCCTTTTTCATCTGCCTTTAGCTCTTCGAACCCCCAGAATCTCCAGAGTCTCTGTTCGTGCTTCCCTCCGCAGAGTCTCCGAAGCAGGTACGTTTTACGTTATGTCTCTGTTTTTTTCTTCTTGGGTTTTTAATTTTTTAATTTTTTTTTTTTGAGTTATTGAGATGTTTGCTTTGTTTTTTCTTTTTAATGGTGTAGGGAATCTGGGTGGTAATGTTTTCGCGAATTTGAGTTCTGGGAGTGGCCAGCAGACTTATACTTCAGTTGGGAACCCGAATTTGTCGGTGCCACCGCCGCCTTCTTCGACTGTGTAAGTCAGATTTTGGTTGGTTTTGTTGATTATGTGTTTGGGAATTTCGATTTTGATAAGGGGTTTTCTTGGTTCGGTTGTGTTGTGTGCAGAGGGTCGCCTCTGTTCTGGATTACAGTTGGTGTTGGTTTATCTGCGATATTTTCATTTGTGAGTATTAAGAGATAGTTTTTGCTTTTCGTTTGTCAATTTTGTTTTTTGAAATCTGGGTTGTTTTTCTGACAAGTTGAAATTTAATAACAGGTGACATCAAGATTGAAGGTGAGTGTTTTAATATTATGGTAAATTGGTAATGTTTATATGCCCTTGTGAGTTAGTTCGTTTGCGGTAATTTTCTTGGTTGCAGTTGTACCATTACAAATTATGGAACCACGTCCCTAAGCATTTTTTTTTTTAATTGTTATGGTGTTTAAGATTGGAAATTCTTTTTGTACTGTTCCCATACTTTATCCTGTGCTACTTTTGCCACTATTTATTTTTGTTGACCGTCACAAATTTGTCAAACAGTTTCTCTTTGTTCTAGTACAGTTTGTTTTGGCTTAAAACTATTGGAAGGCTCTTGATCATGCATAACAATGTCCATTTGTTTCACGTTCATTCTTTCTAGCACTCCCATAAAGTATTATTTCCATACCGTATGGCTGATTATGCATGTACATGTTTCTTGATTACTACTTCTTGGACATTAGAACAATCTTTTGTTAAAAATTTATAAGTGGCATGGACACATAAACCAGAGCACTTGTTTTGAACCTTTGGACAAAGTTAGAATGTGCCTCAAACAGATTCAGAAGGCTAAATTTCTCGTTTGACTTTGGTTTAGTGCATACAAAATTATTTTGTTTGTTCCAATAAGGTTTTCTAATGATAATGTTCCATGTTGGTCCTACTTATCAAATTTATTAGTCATCTCTCTGCATGAAGAATAGATAAAAGTTAATTATATGGTAAGGCTATAGCAGAATTTAACAATGCCGATTTCCTTTTTATTTTTTATTTTTATAAATAATTCAAAACCATCTTTCAGCAAACTGCTGCGCAATTTGCTGCCAAAACTATGATGGACCAGCTGAACGCACAGAATCTGCAATTCGGCAATGCTGCATCTTCTCCTGGATCACCATTCCCTCCTGGATTCCCTTTCCCTCCTGGATCACCTTTCCCTTCTGGATCACCTTTCTCTCCTGGATCGCCTTTCACGTATCCACCACCCCCAGCATCAGGGCCTACTGCACCTTTGTCATCCAGTAGTACACCTGCCGCTGCTTCTCAACCTACAGTCTCAGTGGATGTACCTGCAACAAAAGTAGAAGCTGTTTCAGCCACTGATGTCAAAGATAAAACAAAGGAAACAAAGGAAGAGAAGAAATATGGTAAATGAGGATCTCACCTTACCACCCGTAATTGTTTATGAATGCAAATATCATGGACAATTTATTTTATTTATTTTTCTATTATTTTTTTTATATCCGACTCTTTTGAAATCAATATATTTATTCAAAATAATCTGCTTCTAAATAAATGTCATTTTGTGTGTTATTGTTGTGTTGGATATTTTGATTTATTGTTTTCTAATTCATTAATTAGAGTTTCTTTAATGTTAGAGAAGTGGAAGTTTCAAATAATGCTTGCATAGATTCTCTGTTTCCTTTCCCTTTTATTTTTCAGCTTGGTTATGCTACAAAGATGCTTGCGTGTGCCTCATGTTTTCTCTTATACATGTGCATGCATTGTCTGTGTTTCTGTGTGATATGGTGGTTTCTAAATATGGATTGCATTTCCTACTAAGAAATATAGTTATATTTGGTAACGTTTTGAGCATATGCGACCTTAGAAAGCGAACATTTGTTAACTATTGTTAGCCATTGGTTTTTCAACATCAGGGCTTACCTTAGAAAGTGGTGTTCTGTGACTTGTAGAATGCTATGGGATTTCTTATAGCCTTTCCTCTAAAATTCTGATGCAAGTACTATTTCCAGCTTTTGTAGATGTCTCTCCTGAAGAAACCTTGCCAAAAAGTCCTTTTGAGAACTTTGAAGATGTGGAAGAGACAAGTTCATCTGAAGATACTCAGTCTCTACAGGAAGTAAGTGTTTGTATTTAAGCTAAGCTGTTTGCTAGTGTTTATTGTTAAAATAATATTTTTGTAAGATTCAAGTATTTGGATAGTCTTTGAAGGTTAATCAAAATGGAGCAGCTTTCAAGCAGACTATAGTGAATTCTCAGGAGGTCCAATCTACACGTGAGTAAAAGTTGTTAATGATCTTGCATCCCATGTCATTTGTAGTGCATTCTCTGCTTTCACTCAGTTACGTATTAATTACTTGTGATGTTGATAGCATAATGTTTCTTATTCAAGGTACTTTTAATTTTGTTCAACATTTCATTAAAATTGAAAAGGTATCTTTTCTTTTTCAGAACTATGTTTTGTATAGAATAATAGTATATCTTATCCTTAATCACTGTTCATGCTTTTGGCCATTTGTCCAACAAAATTTGTCTTTTCCTTAGTATCATAACCAACTTTGTTAGTAGCAGTTGCACACCTATCATGAAACTTGATATGAATCAGTCTTACATTTGTAATTCCTTCGTGGTGGAAGTTTGCAACCTCTACTTCAACTTTATAAATTTCTGTAGTGAACAGTGTCCTTTTCATTCTAGCTATCTATTGTGAAATTTGTGTGCTTTCTTTTTTCTGTTTTATTTAATATGACATACTAAGTTTGTTGTTATCTATACATGAACAGAAAAGCCACACCCCACTTTATCAATGGAAGCTTTAGAGAAAATGATGGAAGATCCAACGGTGCAGAAGATGGTTTTTCCGTAATATAGCTGCTTCTCTTCTATGTTTTTGTGCTTTGTAATTTCTGTCATTCATTGACTGTTCTCTGTTCACTCTAGTTAAAACTGTAAATGAGTCCCTTTTGAATCTGTAATGGAATTACTATGTAGTTAAAAAGCAGAAAACCTGGACACCAGGGCTAGAATAACCTTTCTGTGATTTCCATCAAAGAAGCCTTGAAAAAATGATGCACGGTCTAGGGTCACATCTTTACAGTTTATAGCTAAAAGAAATTGATTAGGAAATGATATCTTCAATTTTCAACTTTATGCGTAAAGAATCTTCTTATGTTTTGTAAGGCACATGTAAACACTTTTCGTCTACTTGGTCCCCAAGCAACTTGAATATAAAGTTGGTTGACTTTCATCTTGTTGAACTGTGGGTTTCTTTCTATCTTAACAAAATTTAATTCTTTCCCATATTTGCAGATATTTGCCTGAGGAGATGAGGGATCCTTCTACCTTAAAATGTAAGTCCTGCTTCAGTAACACCCATTCTTTTAGAGGGTTAGGTTTTGGTTCTGATCTGTATGAATTTTTTATAATATAATACTGTATAATTGTCGGTATTGTCAAATTTGCAGCCGTCTTAGAAGTCAATTTCTGGATCCATTTATCTGAATTTGAATCCACATTTTGAGATTAATTCAGTAATGACCCTTTCTTTCTCTGAAGCTGTAGGAACTGAATTTTGTATACCACTTTATATGCACAATTTTGACATGATTTTACACAGAACGGGAAATGTCTGCTTAATTTTTATATGTTCCTACATCACCCTTTCACCTGCTGTTAGGCTATGTATAGTTGGTTCCTTGGAAAATTTTGCTAAGTACTACCACTTTGTACTGTGTTTGGAATCGGAATGTGATTTAATACTTTCAACCAATATCATAGTCTTTTCCTATCATTAAATTTATTTTATAATTTTATGCGCAAGCTCATAATTCTATTTTGAATCAATCTTACCTTGTGGCATATTGTCTAATAGGGATGCTCCAAGATCCTCAATCTCGCCAGAAATTGGAAGACATGCTGTAAGCTGATTTTGTTCTTTCTGCCATCCTTATTGTGTATTATATATCGAGCGTTATTTTCCTTGAAGTTATTGATATATGAGCCTCATATTTTCATGGTTCAATGTTTTGTGATCATTATGCACTCGTGAATTTATTGGTGTTCAAGTTCATGATCCCATATTGAAACTTGGCCAGTGTGCCTTATGGTGAACTGTGTTTCCAAACTTGGTGTTTATTGCAGAAATGATATGCGTGGAAACGCAGAATGGGACAGTCGGATGATGGAGACGCTGAGAAACTTTGATCTTAACAGTCCTGAGGTTAAACAGCAATTTGGTAAGTTTTAAGTTGCCTGTTCTCTTGCCTTTTAATGTTAGGTTGTCATAATATATGGATAGTTGTTCAATGGTTGATTTTTATGAAATTATGTTAAACTCAATTTTCCAAATCAGGGTATTTTAGTTTAAGTGCCTTTTTTGATTTACATATGAACTAAATTGAGATTTATGTGGTTTGGATATTTCAGAAATATGAGGGGCCGTTCAGTAACGTTTTCAAATTTCATTTTCTGTTTTCTCTTTTTCATTTGTTTTCGAAAAATTGATTTTTGTATTTTTTGGATTCGAAAACGCTTTTGGTAGCAATTGTTGAAAACGATATTCGGAGAATGAAATCATAAAAACGTGTCTGGTAGAAATACTTGTGGTAAAATAGAGTTTATTAGTAATAATATAAAAAAATTGCAACAACAATATTAATAAAATATAATTTTTTTTATTTTGACAAAGAAAATAATTGTTATAACACCTAATTTATATATGCTCTAATTTACCTAATTTATATAAAGAAAAATCATTAAATAAATGAATTAACCTAATATATATATATATACATATCTATATGCTCTGCGCCTCTTCTTCTCAACCTTTGGCTTTGACCTTTCTATTTTCTCTTTCATTATCTCTAGCACCTTCCTGGCAATTTATTGAAACAAAACAACCAACGATCCAAGTTCCATTTTTTTTTCTCTTTCTCTCTCACCTTCCAAGTGATTTAAAGAGACACAACAATAAACAAGCCAGGTTCTTATTCATACTCTTTAAGTAATATCTTATCTGACTGGAGTAATATCTCATCTCTAATAATCCAAAAGTGACGGATCCTTGTATAAATAGATGGTTGGGTTTTGTGGATGTTGACAGATCCTTGTATAAATAGATGGCTGGGTTTTGTGGATGTTGACAGATCCTTGTATAAACAAAACTTATCTGTGATTGTCTCTGTGATCCTTGTATAACAAACCAGGATTATCCCCTCTCTTACTGTCTGGGTTTCATGTCATGGTGTGATGAGTTTAATGGAAAGAGGGGGAAGAGTTCGGTGGTGATGGATTTTGTTTTCCACAAGGTTGTTGTTGATAAAGATGTAGAGATCTGACAATTGAAGATTTGAAGCAGAGATTGATTTTTGGTTAAGCTGGAGACTTATTTGAGATCAAGAGTTAAAAATAATGAAAACATCGAATTTGTGTTCTCTGTGTTTTTAATTTTTTGTTCATTAAAAGTGAAAAACCATTCTCCGTGTTTTCTCCACCCTAATTCTCAAAACATTACTGAATGCGTTTTTGTTTGATTTTTTTATTTGAAAAATGAAAAACGTGATTTAAAAAGTATACCAAACGGCCTCTTAGGAATTAATTATCATGGAGATTATCCAAAAAGGGTTTTTAATACTTCAAAAACTTTTACGTGTACTTGTGACCTCTCTTTTTTGTTAATTCCCCTCTGCCCCTGCCCCACTTTTTTCTTGTCATTTTACAGATCAGATTGGACTTACACCTGAACAAGTCATCAGTACGATTATGGCCAATCCTGATCTTGCCATGGCATTCCAGAACCCTAGAATTCAAGCAGCCATAATGGATGTATGCCATACTCTCTCAATTAATCTTTTATTTTATTTTATTTTTCCTTTTCTGTATCTGCTTATATTGGAGTGATATTTTAATTGAACTCTCTTAACATTGCTATTCTGTTGCAGTGTTCGCAGAACCCCATGAGTATCATGAAATATCAGAATGACCCGGAGGTATGTCCGCATTTGTGATATATGCATATAATATATACAAAGTTCAAAATAAGATATTATTCTATAACATAGTTCACTTGGTAGATGTTCTTCCTGGGTCTTTCCGGGGGTTAAAACGAATTGTTGTTGATATTCAATTTTTTAAACCTCTACTTTGTTATTGTTTCACTAGTTTTTATTTATTTATTTATTAATTAATTCTTCTTTCTTAAATGGGATTTTATTATATCATAATCCCAGGTTATGAGTATCTTCAACAAAATATCAGAGCTCTTCCCAGGAGTGACAGGGTAACATGTCATTCTTTTCTCTGGACGAATTAGATATTATTCCGAGTACAGACATGCAAAGACCAAGCAGACTTCAACTTTGTTTTATGGTTTAGAATTATCAATATTCAGTAGATCTTTCTTGTAAGGCATTTTTTAAATGTAAGTTTTGCAAGTTTTGATAAGCAGTCAGTGTAGTTAGATCCTTAGTTTATCATTTTGGCTTATAGAGTTTTATAAAATTTTACCTTTACTAAACTTCTCCTTTTAGTACCTATTTTGAAACTGATTAATGTCTGTGCTGTGTGCACATGCCACGGTGAGTCGGTGAAAGTTTATGTGATCTTGCTTTTGCGAGAGTTGAGGACCAACTGGGCTGTTTATGTTTTGTTCTCGTGTGTGTATGTATGTATGTATGTATGTATGATTAAGAGAGAGATGGTGTCTGGTATCAAGACTGTGGTATTCCTTTCCTTTTGGGAGCCATTTGGTATGGGGTAATGTTTGCATGAGAATGGTAATATGATAACATTCCTATATTTGTTACTAGGATTGCGTTTTTTGATTTCCAGAAAAGTGATTACCATGAGAATCATTTTATCCTCTTTAGGGGTAATGTAAAACCCATCCCAAGGTGGGTTTTAGATTAACCTCCATTTGATTCCTATTGTGGGACCCACCATAAATTTTAAAAAATTAAATGATCTCCATTGAAAAACAAAACAAAGTTTTTATTTTTTATTTTTAAAAAAGCTAAAATGAAAATTAAAAACAGAAAAATTCAAAATAGAAATCTAGATTACTCCAAAAAAAAAAAAAAAAAAAAAATTTCTTCAAAAATTTTTCTAGTTTTATTCTTTTATTTTCTTACACTTTCTCATTACCCATATACCAAATTTACAGATTTCAAAATCTAACTTTCATCAATTATACGATACCCAACTTTATCTTTATCAAAAAACAATCCTAACTTCCAAAATCCAACATACATCACCCAAGCATTGCACCCAAATTTCATCAAAACACAATAATCAACTCACAAATAATCTTGTATCATTAAACCATCACCAAATCAGCATTAAACACCATCACTGAAGATGTTGTTTTGTACTCGACAAAAAGATGTATTTCATTTAGGAAAAACAAATTGTTTACTACTTGCAACAACACTTAAAATATGAAATTAGTAAAACGGTAAGCAAGGGATTCGTCCATAGGGAATTGGAATTGATAGTTGGATTATTTAACTAATCTAATGTGTATAAATGTAAATCATAGATTGTTTTGATAGTGGTTGGTTTGGAAAACCAACAAACATACATGAGATAACAATATAACAAAATAACAAGAGAGCAACAAAATAGATGATAAGAAAAATAGAATGTTTAACTATTTAGATAAGAGATGTGGATTCAATCAATTAATGAGAAACTAAGGAATTGATGGAGTAGCAAATGAATATTGGGCAATGTTTATTAAGCCATTTTAATGAAATGATATATCAATTACGGACCAATTGTAGTTTTAAGTGTGATTTGGCCGTATGAACAAAACCAAATCACTTCCCATCAAAATTCATCACCTATAATATTTAGAGAGAGAGAGGAGATAATGGTGGGATCGGTTAATTACAATCAAAGGCCTAAGCAAATGGTGTTGATATATCCATCAACAACCTATCCTATTCGGTATGAGCTACAACCAATTAAGTATGTCAATTCTCATTTAATTTTATAACAAATAATCCTACCAACATTGTAATCAACAAGTGATATTCTCAATCAATCATATAAATGATAGAATCTAATTAAAAAGTGAATAGAACATAAATTAAGATTCATTTATTAATAGCTAAAACAAATACCCAAGATCCATAAGTTTCTCACATCAATCCCTTAGATTGAGGTTTAGTTTCATATGATTACAAACAAGGAAAGAAGGAAATAGATAAGGAAATCAGCCATAAGCCACCTTCTTGAAGCTTGATCCCTCCTGGCTCCTTGTTGAATCTTGATGTAAAGAATGGTAGAAGAGGTTGTGTAATGATATGGATGTTAGATGGGAAGTGACAAAGGGAGGATGTGTAGAGAATGGGTAGAGAGGAATGATTATGGGGAAAGTAATCTAGATTTGATTGTTGAGTTTTGGATGGAAAAAGTAGTTCAAAATGAGAAAATAGATGAAGTTGAGATTGAGAGAAAATGGATGAAGAAATGCTCTCAAATCTCTTGTGTTCGTTTTTGCTTTGTTCTCTGTATATTTTTGTCTAAATGAATGGAAATCTATTTATATGGCTCCAAGGTGATGTCTTACAACTGCTAGATTCGTTGATGTAGCATGTGTCGCAGTATGGCTGCTGCGTACATTACAACAACAGATGGTTATACGGTTTTCGACCTGGTGTTCGCGGTCGTTTTTGATATTTTTCGTGGTTGTGTAGGTAGCGATAAGGGGGTAGCGACATTTAGATCTGAGTTCTCCAAGTACAGTTGTGATTGACATGCCATCGATATGTAGATAGTGATATCTGGACCTGATTGATTTTATGATTTTTCTCCTCTCTGTCGCGGTTGGAAAACACGTGACATTTAGATAGCAACATCACACATGATTGCGTTCTCTATCTTCTTTATGGCGGTGTCTTTGTAACGACACTTAAACCATGACAAGTCTTTAAACTGGGTTGCTGTTGTGTCCAAGTGACATGACCGCGAAAGTGCCCTGTATTCAATTCATCTTTTTCTTCTTTTTGCACTTTTTGCACTTTACTTCTTCCATCTCT
Source organism: Acer negundo (assembly GCA_035582765.1). NCBI lineage: Eukaryota > Viridiplantae > Streptophyta > Magnoliopsida > Sapindales > Sapindaceae > Acer > Acer negundo. The sequence continues at coordinate 19,160,306 of CM069241.1, read as the reverse complement.
CATCAATGCCCTTGTGGCTTAAATAAACCTGAAAACACTCGATTCACACAATTAAATCATGGGATATTGCTCGAGAACAAGCGAAAAGAGTTGGGAAATGAGGGCCACAATCATGTACTTTTTGGCTCGATCAATCACCAACACAAAAAGAAAAAAATTGCAGCAAGTAGCAACAAACAAGATCCGGGTTTGCTTTAAAGACCTACTCATATAGTGAAACACCATCGCCCATATTGGTTTGCTCTAAGGAGGAGTAGATATGCTCATCTAGCGACTGAAACGAGATCACGCGGAGGATTCGCTTCTCATCGGAGTGATCCGTGACAGTTGCTAGCTCCCCTTGCAATTGAGTTGCTCGTGTCGTCGTCCTCCAGTCTATTGGCTTCCATTTGAGATGGATGCTCTTCGAGCTTCAAAGAGAAGAGAGATCTAGGTTTTTCCAGTCTCTCTCCTCAGCCTTTTCCTTTATTTATTTATTTTTAATATTGTCTTTTTTAATTTGAAACTGATGGGGAGATGAGGAGAATGGAAGTTCATTTGATTATTTGATTCAATTTATTCACTGAGAAAAGTTTGGTTTTTTTATTTATTTTATTTACTGAGAAAAGTTTAATTTTTTAATTTTAAAATTAATTTTGGCAAGTTTTTATGTTTAAAGATAAAAAGATTTCTATGTGCAACCAAACATAATTATCTAACATTATCAAAGAATCTGACATAATATTCCCATACATAACCTAACACACACACATATATATATATATATATATAGGTTTTCCAGGAATCACATTACTGTGTTTAACTTTCCCAGTAATTAGATATTTTTTATTAGCTCATACCAAACGGCCCCTCAATGTGTGTTTATGAATCTAAGCATGGTTGTGGATATTTAATCTTGCTGACATCGAAAGAAATGGATATAAATATATCTCAATCTTTTTTGTGCTTGCACAAAGTAACAATAGAAATGTGTTTTTTTTTTCCTCCTCAACGGTGTACCCATAGCCCTTTGGCATTAAGGAGATGTGACATTGTCATCAAGATTAGTATATCATATCAAAATTGTTGTATCACGTCATTCATAAATCTATTTCTACATAAGTATATTTCTTGAAAAATTACTAATTGTAAATTTGTAATGGTGATTCTAAATTTGATTTCTTACTTAGTAAAAGCACTTTAAATTAAGGGGAAAAAATATGTTCAAAACTAGCCCCTAAAAATATTAGGGATTTTTATCGATATATAAAATTTAATGGTTTATAACCTTGTTTTTTTTAGTGATTATCATCCAAATGAAAACACTTTGCAAACACTTTCCTCTATTTCCTCTCGACTCTTTTCCCTCTTCTCTCTCTTATCTCACATCGGCAGTTCTTCCTAGTAGCGTTCGATTTGGAGAAGGGAAAAAAACCCCTACGTCTAAAATTACTAAAACATCTCTTTTAGGGATATTTCAATAATTTTATTAGAAAACAAGGTTTTTGTAGGGAAATTACAATAATTTTCTATTTTAAAAATTAGGTTTCACGTTTTTATTTATTTATGGAAAACGATACTTACATGTAAAGGCGTACCGTAGTGAGGGGCTAACCCGGGTTTAGCCGGGAAGATTTTTGAAAAGAAAAAATGTTTATAGTTAATTTAATATTATTTTAATTAATCAACAAGCAATGTCGGAGTTAGAGTATTAGTCTATTAGACTATTAGTACGGTTAGAGTAGCATCGTGATTCTCTTTTTTCTATGGTCACGTCAACATCTATACTAATTTTATTTCTATTATCTCTCTCACCGATGCCAATTCTCTCTCTCTCTCTCTCTCAAAAATCTCAATTCTCTCTTTTCCAATTAATAATTCACACGGTCCCTTCTCTAAATCTCATCTCAATTACAAAATTAAATATAAAAATATATTCATCTTCATTTAACTAATTAACAAGCTTGTTATTCATAATTTTAAGTTAATATTTTGTTATTTTTTTTCAATTTATTTTCCGACTGCGATCTATCATTTAGTGTTATATTATAATTTAAAAAGTATCACTTAAACCAAATGGTTTGATAATTTTAGTTTACAATATCAAATAACCAGACATCATTGCTAAGAAAAACTATGCTTTCATAATTTAGGAAAAATCAATCAATCATTAGGTGGGAGTGGTTTGACTCATTATATACCTTGTTTAATATATGTATTTTTAAGGGTATGACTTATTATATTCTTTTATTTAACTGTATTTTTGTTTCGATTAATGAAATTTTATGTAATTTATTTAATATATGCATTTTTAAGGGTAAGACTCGTTATATCTTTTTATGTAGTGTATTTTTGTTTTCGATTATAGTTTTGTTTTAACCCACCCAAACGAAAAATCCTGGGTATGCCTCTGCTTACATGTATACAATGACCGCATTAAAAATACAAACACAAATCTGCAATTTCAATGTTATTTCTTATGATGAGATAAATAGGATTTATACAACAATCATTCCCTTTTATTTATTTTTATATTTTAAGTATTACAAGAATTATTACATTATGACTGCTGGAACTTGTTGAGGTCAAAGAATATATGTGCGGTCCATATATCTACTCCTATAACGTGAGATAACTACTTTCACAACCTGAGAAGGAAACTCTTCACACATGCTTATAAAATACGCACAGTAGGTTTGAAATCCTTGCCACTTATTTTGAAGGGAGGTGCACTACCAATTCTGCTACGAGTGATATGCACAATAATCATCTTGTTGAAACATGTTTTTGTTACATTTTACATTTCGAGAGTTGCTCATGTTCCAATTATTTATCAGCATATCTATGGCTGTGAATCAATGATTTTTCAGTCTGCAAAGAGTAACATAACCTGGAAATAAGTTGAACGGTATAGATTCTTTACTGATACTAACTTTTATTTTACAAACGTAAATTTGTGACTTGTTAATTAATTAATTATTATTTTTTTTGAAAAAGTACCTAAAGTGTAACACACATTTCCAGTAATGCAAGCAGCATCGCACATAAAAGCAAAAAATACATAGCTTGCAAACAAGCCATTAAGTCAATGCACAAAAATGACCATTAACTAGAGGGAAGAAATACGATTGTACAATGTTAATGACTATATTGTTGACAAAATTCCATCAAGAGCAACAACAATGTTCTCATAGCACTGCCAAACCCGTGACTCGTCTTTATCTCTCGTCGCATAATCTAGCTGCAATCACCAAATATTGAATGTCAGCTCCATGAATTCTTTGTATTCTCAATAAGAATAATCACATTATCACCAAAAGAAATCAACACACAATTTTAGGAGACCAGCAAAAATAGGATTGCCCAAGGGCAAAGAAGAATGAGAGAGTTCTCAATCAGTGTTTGAAACTCAGACCGATCAACATCTCTGGTGGATGACAAAACACTAGATCGCACATTTGAGTACAAAGATTGTTGAAAAAACCAGCTGTTATCAAACCTCAATCAGTTACTCAAATGTATGTTTAGAATATGTTTGTTTGGTGGAAATATAGAGATTGTGGATAGAAATCAGGACAGCAGTTTCATTATCTACCCGATTATGCATCGTTTATCTATAGCCACACACCTCCTACTCAACATTATCTATATATGACATCGTAAAAACACCAGAAAAATGCATCCTAATCCGAAGAGGCATCATTATCTATAGTCACACACAACATTTTCTTTGAAATAAGAGTAAACACATTTGATTCAAAAGCTGAGGTGACAACAACAACAACAAGATCATTCAAATAACTCACAATACTTACAAGAGAAACTACTTACTTTGGTAACATTATTGAAGAGATCAGAATAGAGTTCCCTCAATTGGGACCTCTCACTTGCAGGTTTAATTTGGATCAATGTGTAGATATCCTGTTTCAAGTACGATGAGCTTGTCCGCAATGTCTTCTGTGCTTCGCTCCAAGACTCAGACTCTAACAAAGCTTTCACTTGTAGCAAAGATCGTGCGTGATCTCTAATTCCACTTTCTGCCTGTTCAACGGTCTGATCAGGAGCTACCATTCTCAAGTCAAAGGCATTGGCAATTCCTTCACCGAAAATCGCTTCCCTTGCCAATAGCACTGTTGATGCCATTGTTCTTCTACCGATATTGGATTGGAGGACCTTTCGGGGGGTATCTTTGGACCGAAAGGAGGGTTCTTGATAGCAAGTGAGGGTTGGATATACATTGTGCTTTGAGACCAATGGCCTTAATGCCATTACTCCTGTCTCCAGTGAATCCACCAGCACTGTATCTCAAATTCTCTAATTGTTGCCCAAAAGCACTTAAACTGGAAAATTAAAAGTACTTTTGTGAGCATATGTATCCTCTAGCTTGAAAAAAAAAAAACACTGATTAAGAACTATTGCAGAATAACACAGATAAAAAATGTATCTAAGAATGCTTTTGGTATCAGTCTCAAATAGTCAAAGCGCTTTCCATGAACAACAACTTAAATAATTGATGCTCCTTTTATCTTCACATATTAATGATATTGGTAATAAAAAGGTTAAATCTTTGATAACAATTCTGTTGAACACAGACCGTCATCACTTGAAGAAGCACCTAATTAATAGATGGTTTATCAGTATTAATTTTTGATTCCATAAAAAAAAAAAAAAAAAAAAAAAAAAAAAAAAATGCTAAGTATTGATATGAAATGAAATAGAAAGAGAGAAGAGAGATTTTTGAACCTTGTCAAAAAAGGAGCGAGAAGAAGAACATAAGAGCTAGAATTGCTTCATTGAACGGCCATGAAAAGCAAAACCCACTTCAAGTTTGTATAGAGACAGATAGAGATTAGAGGGAGAAACCTTTGGTGGCTGAACTTGGACCTCTCCCTTTTAAATGCCTCTGTTTATTGTTGTATTTTTTTTTTTTTATTTTTATTTTTTTATTTTTAAAAATCATATTTAAAATAGAGCAAATTACACCAAACTCCCCTGAGGTTTGATATTTCACACACGGAAATAACTTTATCAGTAACTAACACTCACCTCTCCTCCCCGTCAGTCAACAGCCGTCTAATCTAACTGTTGACCTTGTGAGGAAGAGTAATTTCATCATTTAATAACTTACATACTGCACACGTCAGATTAAAAAAGAAAAAAAAACCGATACACCAAAATTAAAAAATGGAAAAAATCTAAAAAAGAAAAAATTAAGAATCTATTTATAAATTTAAAAACTAAACTTTTTAAACTTTTTAAACTTTTTTAAATAAAAAAATATTGATTTAATAAAAAAACTAATATTTATAAAAATCAATTGACCAGATTTATTCTCTTCTCTCTCTCTCTCCCTTTGAACCCTAAAAATAATCATCATCATCATATTTAAGAACAAATTATTTTTTCAAAGAAATAAAATTAAAAATTTTAATTTGTTTTCAATAAATAGAATTTTAAAAAAAGATTTGTCTCCATCGTCTATGATGGACGGTGGAGATCAAGTTAATTTTTTTTTTTTAAAAAAAACGAAATTATTAACAAATATATCTAAAAACCCAAAATCTATTTATAAAAAAAGAAAAAGATTTTTTTATCTTTCAATAATTCATATCTCAAAAACAAAATCCACAAGTCAAATTCAGTAATTCATATCTTATACTTTCTTCTTCAATTCACAAACCAATAATCCAAAAAAAAGATCCAAAAATTAATAATCCCAAAAGAATCCACCAATTCATAAAGATCAATTTTTTTTTTTTAAAAATAAAATTAAAAAACGAAAAAAAGAAAATGATGAACTGGTGGAGACGAACTCCATCGAAGATCCATCTCCAAACAACAATTTTCCAAACTTCTGTTTTTCTTTGAAAACCAAATTTTCCAGATCTCTCCAGATCTTTCCACCCCATCATCATCAAAAGATCCTAATCTCTCCACCCCCATCATCAATCATATATTCTCCATCCATTCTTTTTCATCATCATCGTCCAACAGCCTCATCATCTTCATTATCATCCTATAGCCATCACCATCATCTTCCTCATCATCCACCATCATCTTCCTCATCATCCAACAAATTGAAATCAGATTCCATCGCAAATGCAAATTGAAATTAGATTCCAACATAAATACAAGTTGGAATCGAAATCCACAACACCAAATACCACCGTTGGAACCGACATCTAAATCAACAATTGATCCATTAAAAAACCTCAAAAATTGAACCCATCTACCCAACACCTACCATTGCTCGCAGTCGCCGTCGCCACATCCACCACCATTGGAACCGATACATAGAGGAGGCTCGGGCGAGAATCCGTTGGAACCTATAAATGGATCCACTGCCCTAAACCAGTCGCGCCGACGACCTCGTCTCTAGTAGATCCACTACCCTAAACTGATACATGATTTTTCGGGTCCAGTTGTGTGAGAGAGTGAGGAAGAGAGATGGTGGTTTGGTGGGTTTGATCTTGATGATGGCATCGATGGGTTTGGTTGAATGGTGGTGGTGGTGATATGATGATATGACGTGGTGGTGGTGAAATAGTTGAATTTTAATTTGTTGTTTTATTAAATTTTTTTTAAAAATTTAATTCTTTTAATAATGATAATAATAATTTTTTAATTAGTTTTTTTTTTAATATTTTTTAATTTTAATTGCAGATGATGATGGTGGTGGTGAAATAGATGGATCAACTTTTTTTTTTTTTTTTAAATTCGTTTTTTTTTTTAATTTTTTGATTTTTTTTAATTTTTAAAAAATTTAAATTTAATTCATTTAATAATAATAATAACAATAACAATAATATAATTATTATTTTTATATATTTTAATTTTAAATTTAATTGTAATTTGCTTTTTAGTTTTTGTCTTTTTTGGGTTAAAACAGTAAACAAACATACTTAGGGGTATTTTGGACTTTTACATGGTCTGACAAGGTCAACGGTTAAATTAGACGACCATTGACTGACGGGAGGGGAGGTGAGTGTTAGTTAATAATAAAGTTGTTTCCGCATGTGAAATATCAAACCTTATGGGAGTTTGATGTAATTTGCCCTTTAAAATATTATTTAAAATCTTTTGTTTATATTTTCTTGTTTAAAATCTAGAAAGAAGTAAAATTATTTTGTTTATATTTTGTCGGATTGTACCAATTGTTTTCTAAAAGAAAAAAAAAATTGTTTTCATTGTCTGAAATCTTTGATTCACCTTTTTAGGCAGTGTTAACCTGTGACTAGGTTAACACCTAGAAAATGGTTAAAAAGTAATTATGAGCCACTTCATGTATTACATCTGATCTTATTGTTTTTTATAAATCGTAAAATACCTATTTTACCCTGCCTTTAATTTTCGAATAATATTAGACATCCAATACTTTTGTCAATCATTTATATCCAACTGTTGATGTGTCAATTGATGAGTGGATAATGGATAAATCATTATTAATGTGTATCCACTCACCAATTGACACATCAACAGTTGGATGTAAATGATGGACAAAAGTGTTGGATGTCTACCATTATCTTTAATTTTTAGGTAGATAGCGTTTTAGTTCTACATAGCTATCTTCTGTTTTGGGTAATGCTTAAGTCTGAACATAAACAATTTTAATTAAAACTCTACAACAACAACTGAATCAAAACCCCAGAAGATGAATGGTCTCTCTCATTGTTCACTTTAACTCCAACTGTGGTTATAGTTCTTGTGAAAGATAATAAGTTAATTTCTTATACTTTTTACATTTGCATTGTTTTTTTATATATAAATTTTATTTCTAGATTTTTATTTTGATTGAATATCCGTTTCACCTTTTTTTTTTTTACATTTATTCTTACTTAAAAAAAAATTGGTAGAACAATATATGATTTATATTTATAATTTCGCATTGATTTTTTTTTTTTTATATAAATTTTATTTCTAGATTTTTATTTTTATTGAACAATATACGGGACATAATTTTTTTATTTTGTTTTAATTGATTTATTATTATTTTGATTTTTTTGGACCTAATTATTTGATTGACTTTGGATAAAATGTGTGTTTTTCCTGTAAACACTAAACTTAATTATCCACCTCTGCAATTGTTACTCATTTTTGGAATTAGGTGGATAGATTTTTTTTTTTCCAGTTTAATTTGATATTTTATTATTAATTTGATATCCATTATTAATATTGTTTTTTATTTTTTAATTTTTTAATTTTATTTTACTTACATTTTTTTAATGCTGGTATATATGAACATGTCATGGCAAAAGATGATAATACTATGACTGAAAGAAGAGAAACAAATACAAGAATTTGTTGGGATTTGAATAAAATTCCAAATGAGGCAGAAAATGGTGGTGATTTGAATGAGAACATTCAAGATCTGGTGGAGAATGATATGAAACCATTTGTTAGGCAATGTTTTTTTTTTTTTTTTTTTTTTTTTTTTTTTTTGAAGAAGAGGCATTTGTGTTTTATAAAAATTATGCAAATCAACATGGATTTTCAATTCGTAAAAACCGATTCATCTCTAATAATGGGGAAGTAAGAAGACATGATTTTTTTTGCCATCGAGAAGGAAAACCTGATTCAAAATTTGTTGATTCGTCGAAGCATCGCCAAGATAGAGTATCTGCACGATGTGGGTGTAAAGCTACTTTATGGATCATTTTACGCAAATCATTTGATATTTTCCCTCATGAGTGGCAAGTGACTGCATTTATGGCTGAACACAAGCATGTTCTCTTATCTCCATCAGAAGTTTGATTTCTTCCTATTAATTGAAATATCACCAAACCGGATCAAGACCGTAAAATGTTATTGAAAGAAAGAGGACTTTCAATTAGACAAACAATACGTGTTTTGGAGCTTGAGAAAAATGTAAAACATGGATATCTTCCATTTCTTGAGCAAGACATGCGTAATCTTTTTTATAAAGTCAAGAAAATAGATTCAGAAGTTGATATGATGGGACTTTTGAATTACTAATTATATCGGGGGGGGGGGGGGGGGGTAGATTTTAATCAAGTTAATTATCAATTTTTCTTGATTAGTCAATATTTAAGAAAACCTTAAACTAGTCAAAAATACAATCAACTTAATCTACGTACGGAAAAAAATAAATTGCAAATTGATTGATTTACGTGAAAAACTCTCAACAGGGAAAAACTCATGGGCTACTATGCGAGCCACACACGGTCCTTTAATCCACTACTTGTAATGATGTTTACAATCTAGGTTGACCACTGTCAAATCGTTCACAGTCACTAACCCACCACTACTACCCAACGGACCTTTAACAATGATTCTAGATCTACTTGCTTGCATACTAAGTAATCCTAGCCATTAGACTTAATTTTCACTAAAGAGATAAACAACCTAAGTGAATATTATGATATTTAATATGCAAGTAATGCTAGGTTACACTAAATATTTATCTAAGAATTAAAGATGTCAATAATAACAATCCTAGATATCATGTGTCTACATGTCATATGTAAACTTAGCTATTTAAGATAAAATAATCTTAGATGTCATAGCTATCACAGTACAACTCTCAATCAATCAACACAATAATCTCAATCTTGTATATAGAATATGTTCTAAAAGCATATAAGTAATAGATGAGATTTCTTGTTAAGCAAGACACTAAAATGGATGAAATTAGTGAACAACTTACCAAGTTATGTGTGTTGAAGAAGACCCATGCATAGATGCATCCTAGATAATCGTATATGATGTTTGATGCATAAGAAAATGGGTTTGAGTAATCAAAGGTGAGTTCTTGGATTATTTGCTCTCTTGGAAAATATCTTAAGTTAAAAATATGATTTTGAACTCTTAAAAAATGACCTAAAGACAAAGTGACATATATATAGGATGTCCAAATGAAGCTACATCATTTTGATAAAAAAGCCATATTTTTCCTTGGTCGCTGTATAAAGCGTAGTACATATAGCGTCTGTACAACGACCTATATGGAAAATGAAGAACAGTTCTTCATTGGTTGCTCTACGTACATCGACTTTGTAGAGTGACCCAACAACGACTAAACTCTATTCTTCTCGGGTTTTCAATGGTTGCTGTACGTACAACACTTTGCACAGCAACCGTACATCAACCGAATTAAATCGATTTCCTTGGTCGCTGTATAAAGCGTAGTACGTATAGCGCCTGTACAACGACCCACATGGAAAATGAAGAACAGTTCTTCATTGGTTTCTCTACGTACATCGACTTTGTAGAGCGACCCAACAAAGACCATACTCTATTCTTCTCGGGTTTTCAATGGTCACTGTACGTACAACGCTTTGCACAACAGCCGTACATCGACCGAATTAAATCGATCAAGTCTATACAGTGCCTAAGCCAAGATCAACCAGGTCTCAGATGGGCGTTGTATGAACAACGTGAAATATACAATCGTAGATAAATTGCTTAAAGCATACCTAGAAGGGGGGGGGGGGGGGGGTGAATAGGTTTTTACACCTTTTTCAATCCCTTGAAACAAACTTAAGTTTGTCCCTCAAGACAGCTTTCACAACAACACATAAATCATACATACAAGTATAGACAAGATAATCATGTGATCATTAAAGCATTGTCTATAGATCAACATGTAACAAGAGGAAGAATAACATTAAAAAACAATAACAAAAAATACTTGTATTTTCAATAATGTTCAATGTGCTACAAGTATCAATAAAAAATATAACTATACAAAAAGAATCAATGAACAAAAGAATTATATATACAACTATGATCAAAATGAATTGCTTACAAATCATACTTAACAAAATCTTGTTTCAAAATATATCACAAGTGAATATTATGCAACAAGATAGAAACATACACATATACAAATATAAAAGAGAGAGATAGAAAGAATTGACATATGAGATTTTTTAAAGTGGTAAAACCTCCAAGGAGGAAATATCCACGGGTTGAACTACAACTATTGAGTACTATATATATATATATATATTGGATGATAGATTAAAAATTCCTCAAAAGTGACCGATCCTATGATCTACTTCCTATTGGAGTCTATGTCTACCCAATCCCTATTAGTAGATATGAAATCCCTTAATGATGCATAACCACCATTTATTAGAGTCCATCTCTAGCCAACATCGTTGGAAGATTAGAAATTTCTTAAAAGCCAATGCACATCCCATGCAACACTCTCTATTGGAGTCTATATCTAACCAAACGCCCGGGCCTACCAATATTGTAGCCAACTCCCTATCTAAGGCACTCATGCCTCTAAAGAGCCTCCCATGCATAGCTATTCGGACCTTCTCGATCCTAGAATGACTTCTTGATTGGTTATCCGGACCCCTTGTCCTAACCAAGACTTCCATGCTTGACTATCCGGACCTCTTGTCCTAGTCAAGACTTCTTGCCTTTTACAAGGACTTCCTAGTGTGATCAATGAATACAAATGATGCAAACAAGAAAATTCAACATAGAACACGTGATCAATACATTCCATGGAAACTAGACTTAGTCATGTGAGAACACAAGTCAAAATAGTCTAGTTGTACAAATTGAATTAAAACCTAGAGCATGTGAAAACACCTAACACATGTGGCTCCTAGTTTCCTTCACAAATCTAATACTTGAATAAATCATATTCATGAAGCACATATTCAAGATATTATAAACATACACAAAAGGCTAGAATCAAAAAATGCATTCAATGAATATTCTATCCAAAGGTTTAGAGCAAGTATGAAATGATAAATCAATTAAATCATAGATAGCTCTAAAAAAAAATACACATGTACTAATCTTAGATTTGTTCAATCAAGGATCAAATCATATTTCAAAGTTATTGATCATAAAATATATCAATACAATCACAAACAACCCTAGATAACAAACTGATCACAATGCAACACTCAAACATGTGAGAAACTAGAATCCTAGAAAACTAGTTCACATTTATCTCTAAGTAGACTTGATTAGATTTGATTATGGAGCTATTTTTCTTAATAGAATTCATCATACATACATACACTTATAGAAGAAGAAATCCCAAGGTAATTGAAGGTTATAAAAGAAGAAAACACAAAGATAGGTCAACTACCTATGATTCATGAGCTGGTTCTGTTTTGAAGGTGAAGCCACTAGAAAAAGCAATCAAACAACTACCAAATCACTTGGAAAAGTAGAGGACTTGATTATGAAGATTCTCCAACTTGAATCACTCAATTTCAACTATGTATGAGAAAGTTATGGTGTTTGAAAGGTGTGAAAGTTTGAGAGAAAATTTTTGCACTTAGTGTTTTTCAAGCTTTTCTTCTTAAAATGAATGGGAGGGAAAAAGAGGATATTTAAATGAAATGAAGAGAGGGAAAGGACCAACAAATCAGAGGCTGCCACCTCAGCTGGCCATAAGGGGAGCGTGAGCCTCATGGTGTAGAGAGACTACTTGGCCGTGAGGCTCACGGCCTTCTCACGTGCCTCTCCTTGCTTGGCCGGCTAAGCAAGCTTCCCTTGCGCTCCTCTAGTGTTCTTCTGCCGTATTCGAGCCTTCGAATTTTGATTTTGAATATGTCTTCGGATTACGAATCATGACTCCCTTACGCACGGGGAAGACCATGAAACTTTGACAAATGGTTGAGAATTTGACTCGAAATACAACGACGAACACAACACAATGTATGAGAACGCAAAATAGCATAACTTTCTAGTTTGGACTCGAAACCTAATGAGTTAGTAACTGAAATGACTGAGACTCAATAAGGAATCAAATGAGATCATTTTCAAGCCCCAAAACAATTAAACTAAAACAAATAAACATAAGGTCACACATGTATGCCATTTCCTAGACATAGTCCTAAAACATGCAAATTACAAAGATTGTCAAATTGAAACTAATGCATATGCATACATTACCAAGTGTGTGAAAGTGTTATACCAATGGTGTAAAACTATACAGAGACACAAATGAATGCCATGTGTGTGTGTGCTTATGCCTTGTAAGAGGAAAGAGGTTTATTATACCTTTGATGAGCAATGTAGCTCATTTCCTTTTGAAGATACCATCTTGCATGAAGAGTTGCCAAGTACTCCTTGAAGCTTTAATCATCATCAATCTAAGACAACTAAACATTACAAGATATACAACATTTTGATATAGAATACATGCCAACACAAACCAAAATCCTAACACAACGCTTTGTACATCACCTTCATCAAATTTCCATCATAAATGCGTAACATGTCATGGCAATTAACAACCAAGATGCAATCAATTAAAACATGCATGAAGAGAGTTCACCATCATGAATGCACATACATAAAGCACACAGCAAACAAGAAGTATAGATATGCATGAGTTGTGTGTGTGTGCAACTAGATCCCTTCAATGTAATTAAGCACAAGTGTTTTACTTTTAGAGTGACAATCATCTTGAGGTCTTGAGAAAGCCTTTATTGAGCTTGATCCTCAACAATTAGAAGCCTAAGCTACCCTTACATCACAAACCCTAATTGTGGTTTTTCTTAGAAATAAGCCAATCAAACTTAAGGAACTTACAAGGATCTTAATAAGATGGGTATAACTTTTTGTGACAATAGTGATTTTGAGTGGGAAAAACAAGTCTACATTAGGAAAAGTGAGTTGATTAAGGTTAGTGCCTTTTGGAATCTTTTTGTTTGTGTCAATCTTGTTGGATCTTCAAATGCTACCAAACTTAACAAGGAAAAGACCAAGATTGTATATACCTTAGTGAATAACCAACCCATAAAACTTAGTGAAGTCCTTACAGAACATATTGAGATTATGGCCTGTTCAACTCGTTTGGACAAAAAGTTTGCACTCTCGAGGTTTATCTATCATTTGTGTTTAGCTCTAGGTGTTGAGACACATGAGGAAGATGTGTTACTACCTCCCTTAGAGAAGTTTAGTGATAAGTGTATGGCTTCTATGTTATACAAAGAAAATGGTAGGTCTTGTGATACATTTAGGCTCTTTGTTGAATCTCAAGATTCAAGCCATGTATCTAGCCCAACTTGTCTACCAGAATGGGCTATGTAGTTGAAGGATGAGGTTGAAGAGTCAAGAAGGATGATTGATGAGTCATAAAGGAAGATTGTAAATACAATCACAGTTAAATTGCCTAAAGCTAACCTAGGAGGGGTGATCGCGCTCCAAATGTTCACATTTAGCGCTCCATTTTCCTTCATTTTGTGTTCATTTTCGAGGATTCTTGTGTATATAACTTGTGTTTTGGTTAAGTTCAGGTTATATGCCAATTAGGAAGCCTTGAACTTGCGAGAAAGAAACCGCGGCATAAAGCCGCGGGAATCAACATGTCCCACTAGCCAGAAGACCTGAACTAGTGGGGATTTGTTCCGCGGGTTCAGTTCGAGAGAATGAAACCGTCAGGCAGAAGAAGGTGAAACCGCAGACGATTGCTGAAAAAGCTCACTGGTTCATTCCTTCTAGAAATAACCCGCGAACTAGTGGACCCAAAGTCACAGAGTCTCTAAAAGAAGACCCCACGGGTTTTATCCATGGGATCAAAGCCGTGGGAAGAAGCTGCAGACGACTCGTCATGGACAATTTTGGCTTTTCCCTTACCCAACTTCAAACCAAATGTTACAATTAGGTAGTTTTCTGAGGTAAGAAACACAAGTGAGAGTTTTAGATAGATAGTTAGACTCTCCCTTTAGTTTAAAGGAGTTCAAAGTATTTTGTGTTCATCTTAGTTTACTTTAGCATAAAGAAATCGATCTTAGTGAAACAATTAGTAAAACCAGCTCTTGAGAGTCGCTTGTGATCATCTTAGGTAGCATTTTCTTTGGAGAAGGGTGCTATTCGGCCTTGGAATCGGTCAAGACTTGAAGGGTTGTATTTCTTCTTTTTCTTCATACTTATGCTATTCTTAGTTATCATGTGTAACTAACCAACTTATGTTGGGGGATTTATGAAAGTGATGATGTGATCCACCTTGTTACCACTCTTATTTGTATCAATCACTTTGTTTTGATGAATGTTTAATTGGTTAAATCATAACATGTTTTTCATAGACCTTAGAAAAGCATGTATTGGTGATTGTATTAAGAGTTGATGAAATATCTTATTGATAACTTTTGAACTATGTTTTGACATCCAATAACTCTTATGTAGAGTGTGTTGATTAATGGTAATATCTATATGACCACACACTCTCAATCATAGTTCCAACCAAAACCTCATTTAATGTCATCTAAGACTTTAGATGATAATTGAGTGAGTTGTTGATTGCCTTTAATTGTAAATGGAACTAACCATAGTGATTTTGATCTAAAAAGCATAAGAGTGATTACTTGGTGGTGCATCATTGCCAATTTCATATGTCCCCTAGAGCTCATTAATCTTCAATCATTTAAGTATTGCATTAGTTTAGATTCGTAACAATTCACTAGCTATTTTATTGATTAATCGTCCTAGTTCTCTGTGGGAACGATAACCCTTACTTTTGCATCCTATATGAGTTTAATGACTTGTGCACTTGCGAAGGGTGAAACACTCGCGCGTCCATCTAGTATAGCTGAGTTAGAATAGAGTAAATTGGTGTAGCTTTTGTAGGACCGGTTTCGGTGCGTCAAGGTAAGGGGTGGGGGGAATAGGTTTTTAAGCCTTTTTCAATTCCTTAGAAAAAACAAAAGTTTGTCCCTTTAGATAGATTGTATCACACTTTAATAAGCACAAACAAGTACATATAGACTATTGATAAGCATATTCAATTTGTAAGATCAAACATAGTCTATGATTTGCATGAAGAGATTTATAGTAAAACATAAATCATCAAGTACTAGTACTTTTTTATAATAGCACAAATAATCAAATACAAATAAAGGAGATAATGTTAATCAAAGATCTTGTCTGACAAAGATATTACCAATAAGAGTACATACAAGATCAATTTAATTCAAATAAACAAATATAAAAGAGATAAGGATAGAAAAACTTGACACATGATTTTTTACGTGATAAACCTCCGAAGAGGAAATATCCACGGGTTGAATCCACAACCACTGGTAAAATGTCTTTTAGTAGTTAAATAAGAGTACACCCTCGAAAGTGACCAAATCACATGTATCACTATCTATTGGATATCCCTCCTACCTAATCCCACTAGAGAGAGACTTGTCTACTTTCTAACCGAGACACATTGCATTCCTCTAGAAAGTATCCTTGCTTGACTAACCGAAGCCACATGTTTCTAGTCAAGACTTCCCTACTTATCTATTCAGAGCCGCATGCTCTTAGATAAGACTTCCTTACTTAGCTATTCGGGGCCGTATGCTCTTAGATAAGACTTGCTTGCTTGACTATTTGGAGCCTCTTGCGCTTAGTTAAGATAGACTTACTCAAATCAAAGAATCCATTCCAATTTGAGACTTCCACCTTTTACAAGGCAAGTGATCTAAGTGATGCAAATGATGTAAGCATAAGTAACATAGAACATATGATCAACATGTACTATGGAAACTAGAATTCGACAGTGAGCACATAATGTATGATTTTCTAGTTTATAATCCAAAATATGCAGTCACACAAGATGATTCATGAACATATGAAATTTATGGATTATGTACACTTCATGAAGAACTAGACTCAGGCAACAAAGTTCACAACAAAAATAGTCTAGGTCTTATACACATGAAAAACCGAAATCTAGATATGCCAAATCACCAAACATACTTTAATCCTAGATTCGATTCATGTAACTAAAGCTTGAGATAAAACATGTTCATGAAGCACATATTCAAGACTTTAGAACAAAAACTAAAATTCTACAGAAATGAGATTAGA
Source organism: Acer negundo (assembly GCA_035582765.1). Classification (NCBI taxonomy): domain Eukaryota; kingdom Viridiplantae; phylum Streptophyta; class Magnoliopsida; order Sapindales; family Sapindaceae; genus Acer; species Acer negundo. The sequence goes on along the minus strand of CM069241.1, from coordinate 19,143,530 downwards.
TCTATAAACTTCTCTAGAAATCAATTAGAGCATATATTCATAAATCAATCTATTGAGTTTAATCAATGCTCTAAACATACAACAACTTGTGCTATTCCAAAATTTGATCAATCAAGGGCACATAGCACAACTGGAAACTATTAATCATTAGAATATTCATAATCAATGCACAAATAGTCCTAGATACAAAGCTAATCACAATACAACTCACAAGCATGTGAAAACATAGGTTTTAGAAAAACCTACTCTTATTCAAGATTCTAATTAAGCACAATGTGAAAACATAGGTTTTAGAAAAACCTACTCTTATTCAAGATTCTAATTAAGCACAATGTGAAAACATAGGTTTTAGAAAAACCTACTCTTATTCAAGATTCTAATTAAGCACAATTAGCTTTTAATTGAAGCTCACAAACCTAATAACATTTGATCAAGAACATACATATATATAGGAAGAAAGCCCAAGGTAATTGAAGATCATCAAGCTTAAAAACATAAAGGATTTGACAATTACCTAGAACAAAAAGGTGCAGTCTGAATTTGGTGTGGAACCAAAATAAAACTCTATCAAATGACCTCAAGGTTGCTTGGGGTTTGTAGAAGAATCCAATACAAAGATTCTCTAACTTGAATTACTCAAATCGAATAAAAGATGACAGAGTTATGGTGTTTGAAAGTTGAGAGAAAATTAAAGAAAATCTGCATTTTTTTCTTCTCTATAAACAAGTGAAAGAGAGGGAGTATTTAATAGAGATTGGAGTGAAAGTGAATTGGAGAAGGTGGGGACCACAAGGGGAGGCTACCACATGCTCCTGTGGAGGCGCGTGGCCATCACGGGGGCAGAGAGCCTTCCTTTCCGTGGTGGCCACACACCTTCACGAGAATGACCCCTTTGATGGTCCTTCACTTCTTCACGTCTCTCCTCACGCATCCCTTGCGTTCTTCGACCATTCTCTGGCCTCTGAACTTCGAATTCGAATTTGCTTTCGGATTACGCACCGTGATTTACTTTAACACGATGATGACTACGAAACTTGACAAAAAGTTATGAACTTGACTCGATACACGATGACGAAGACAATGCATTGTAAGAAAACGTAAAGTTTCGTAACTTCCTAGTTTGACTCGAAAACTAATGAGTGAGTATGAAACTTTGACAAAAAGTTATGAACTTGACTCGATACACGATGACGAAGACAATGTATTGTAAGAAAAAGTAAAGTTTCGTAACTTCCTAGTTTGACTCGAAAACTAATGAGTGAGTAACCGAAATGACCAGAACTCAACAAGAAATCATATGAGAACATATTCAAGTCCAAAACAACAAAACACAAACATGTAGGGAAAACACGTGGCGGAAGCGAAAAGATTGATTGGTATATTTCAAAAAAATTTCCTTTTTAAAGATGAACCTTAACCTTTAATTAATTAATATATAACAAAAGGGTATCATACCTTTTTCCACATGAAGATTGACGTTGTGTCGATAGTAATCCATAAGACTTTCCAATCCAATCACGAACGTATATCACCTAGGAATGTGGACTCCCTTTTTTTGAATTGTGTACCTGAGGATGGACAACAAAAAACTTTTTATTTTTGTTGTCACAATAAACTTTCAAGAGAAAACAAAGAACATGAGGTCATTTTTGAATTCTCAATCTTTTGATCGAAACTCGCGTGAACCTTAATCGAAGTTGTGCACAAAGCCTTTTGATATAAAAGCTAGTAGTGCACTATTGAAAATAAAACGTTTCTTCACCTATTTCCTCTTGGCCGAAAATCACACTATGTTTTAGAGTTGGATTTCTATTTTTTAAGCAAAAGAAATAATTCTCTCTAAAAGAAATTAGGGTGGCCGAATTCTATACCATATCTTATATATGGTGGCCGAAATTTTCTTCCAAAAATAAATAGGGTGGCCGAAATCTTCTACCAAGTAGGATTTATGCCTTTTAACCTAAATCCTAACCCTAGGTAGATTTCTTTAGAATTCCAAACCCTAATCCAACTCTTTAGTGTATTTGTGACTATATCAAAGACTTCATAATTGGACTAGATAAATAAATTCTTTTTATTTATCTACTTACCAAATAAAGTATTTAATATTTATTATACTACCCACAATAGTATAATATTAAGAAACATATTTCCTAGTTAGAAAAAGATTTTGATTTTTAATTAAATAATTAATTAATAAATTAATTAATTTTCATTTAATTAAATAATAAAATAAAACAATATAATAGGCTAATTTAATTAACCTTGCCGCCCATGTGTATACATGTGCATTATATTATTTTTCTTATTTTATTAAATCCATTGGACTTTAATAAAATGTTCACATGTGAACTAGACCCATTATTACTAAAAGAAACAAGTCTATATGCTTTTTATTAATACATTAATATAAATTAACAGCCCATTAAATAAATAATGTATAAATTATATTCTCAATGTATTAATTACAATTCTAGATGGACCCATAAATTAGTTCGGTAGAATATATCAAGTGATCCATGCAAGTCCGTATGGATTGAGAATCTTGGCGGGCTATTTAAATTTAAACTTCAATAGACATAACCCAATCACAATCAACAAATGATTCACTTGAGTTCGATCTATTAATTTTAGCTCATACCACTAAAGAGCTAAAATTGTACTCTTAAATAAAGATAGAATAAGTAAATGTTTCTCATCCATACCCTAGACAATCTCATTGGAGATAGTGTATCCTCGTGAATAATATCAGTAATCGCCAAGAGCTCATAGACCACCTATATCACTCCTAGTTACCATATTTACTCATATGACCACATTTTGAACTCGGATATTCTGACTTTTCTAGAAGCCATGTTTCAATAGTCGCTATCGAAAACTCAATGTTAAGATTTAATATCCAATACCTCAAAATATCCATATGATAATATTATACTCTTATTTTAATAAATGGGGCCACGATGTCCATATCTATAAATGAAGTCCTTTGTCGATTAGCAAATAAATACCACCAAACTATCGAGGATAGACTATGCTATATATGTAGGGAAAAAATAAACAAATAAAAGTGTTACACGCAGCGGAAGCGATACTAAAGACGATTTAGTGACTTTTAAAATTTTTCCTTTATGAACCTTAAACCCTTTTAATCAATAAACATGCATATATATCAACAAAAGTAAATTACCTCTTGTCGCGTGATCCGATTGACTTACGTCGATGGTAATCCGCAAGACCTTTAATCCGAGCACGAACGTGGATCACCTAGGAGCGTGGTCTCCCTTTCCTTTGAATTGCAAACCTGTGAATGGACCAAACAAATACTTTCTTTTCTTTGTTAGTCACAAAACAATCAAAAGAATGTCAAAATTATTCCGGTCACTTTTGAGTTCACAATCTTATGATCGAAACTCGCGTGAACCTAGATCGATATCGTATACACAAGCTTATTGATGTTTAAGCAATTGTATACTATCAAAGAATAATTTTTCACTCCTTTTTGTCTCTCTAGAATAAAAACTCTCTTAGAATTAAGAAGAAGAAGAAAGAAAATAAAAACTCAAGCACCAATTAATTGATGTGGCCGAACCCTATAAGAACATATATATAGGTTGGCCGAATTTTTCTTCTTTTTCCTTTAGGGTTGCCGAATTCTATGTAGTATCTAATTAGGGTTGGCCGAATTTCATCATGTCACTTATATAGGGTGACTGAAATTCAACCCTAATTCTTTTTAACTTTATAGACTTCAAACCCTAATCCAACTCTTTTATTTTTATTCTTTTATTTGACTAAATAAAAAAAAAAAGACTCCTTATTTGATTAAATAAATAATACTAATTTATTTATTTACTTATCAAACAAGTCTTTTACTTTTAGGAAAGATTTGTTTCTTTAATTAAACAATTAATCAATAAATCAATTAATTTTTATTTAATTAAAACAAATGAAACAAAATAATATTTTTAGGTCAAAACTTTAACCTAGCCGCCCCACTTATATATAAGATGGGCCTAATATTATTTTCCTATTTCATTTAATCCATTGGACTTTAAATAAAAAAGCCCACATGTGAACCAGACCCATTCTTACTAAAAGAAACAAGCCCACATGTCTTTCATTAATATATTAATATAATTGAGCAGCCCATTACTTAAATAATGTGCAAATTATATTCTTAATATATTAAATGCAATTCTAGATGGACCCTTAAATTGGTCCGGTAGAATATATCAAGTGATCCATGCAAGTCCGTGTGGATTGGGGATCTTGGCGGGCCATCTAAATTTAAGCTTCAATAGACATAACCTAATCACAATCAACAAATGATTCACTTAGGTCCGATCCATTAATTTTAACTCATTCCACTAAAGAGCTAAAACTGAACTCTTAAATAAAGATAGAAAAGGAAGATGCTCCTCATTCATACCCTAGACAATCATATTGGAGATAGTGTATCCTCGTGATTAATATCAGTAATCGCCAAGAGTTCATAGACCGCCTATAACTCTCCAAGTTACCATATTTACTCATATGACCACGTTTTGAACTTGGATATTTTGACTTGTCCAGAAGCCATGTTTTCAATAGACACTATTGAAAACTCAACGTTGAGATTTAATATCCAATTACCTCAAAACATCCATATGATGATATTATACTCTCATTTAATTAAATGGAGCCACGATGTCCATATATATAAATGAAGTCCTCTATCGATTAACAAATGAATATCACCAAACTATCGAGGATAGACTATGCGATATAATCGTACTCATTGATAACTCAAATGATATCACTTGCAACCATAAGTCCATCATTTATCTCAGGATTAAGATAGACTCTCCGATTGTCCTGATAATGAAAATACTATTATCTATTGACGGTTCTGTTAGGATTATGCTCAATAGCAAGAGTGTAATGTTGTAATTAACAATCTTTTTCATATTAATAAAGTGATTTCTGGTTTAACAAATCGTATAGCATTTATAGTTTGTATTATAATTGTCAAAGTAAATAATCATAAGGTCTAAAGACTATGGGAAAAGAAGAATTGTTCGTACATCTGGATATGTATGTGGTAGACACAATTCTTTAGTTAGTCTTGAATATTGTTCACAACTTAAGTTAAAGGTTGGGCACCTTTATCTTGTTAAAGTTGTAGAATTCTTTTGCTAGCATTTGAGTGGGATCAAATGAGATATGATGAGTCTAAAATCATCGGAGTGTCTTCGAGCAAAAGGATCTAGTGCACTGGGTGCATTGAACTGGATCACAATGAAAAGCTTTATCTAGAACCGTCAATAGATAATAGTCTTTTCATTATCAGGACAATCGGAGAGTCTATCTTAATCCTGAGATAAATGATGGACTTATGGTTGCAAGTGATATCATTTGAGTTATCAATGAGTACGATTATATCGCATAGTCTATCCTCGATAGTTTGGTGATATTCATTTGTTAATCGATAGAGGACTTCATTTATAGATATGGACATCGTGGCTCCATTTAATTAAATGAGAGTATAATATCATCATATGGATGTTTTGAGGTAATTGGATATTAAATCTCAACGTTGAGTTTTCAATAGTATCTATTGAAAACATGGCTTCTGGACAAGTCAAAATATCCAAGTTCAAAACGTGGTCATATGAGTAAATATGGAAACTTGGAGAGTTATAGGCGGTCTATGAACTCTTGGCGATTACTGATATTAATCACGAGGATACACTATCTCTAATATGATTGTCTAGGGTATGAATGAGGAGCATCTTCCTTTTCTATCTTTATTTAAGAGTTCAGTTTTAGCTCTTTAGTGGAATGAGTTAAAATTAATGGATCGGACCTAAGTGAATCATTTGTTGATTGTGATTAGGTTATGTCTATTGAAGCTTAAATTTAGATGGCCCGCCAAGATCCCCAATCCACACGGACTTGCATGGATCACTTGATATATTCTACCGGACCAATTTAAGGGTCCATCTAGAATTGCATTTAATATATTAAGAATATAATTTGCACATTATTTAAGTAATGGGTTGCTCAATTATATTAATATATTAATGAAAGACATGTGGGCTTGTTTCTTTTAGTAAGAATGGGTCTGGTTCACATGTGGGCTTTTTTTATTTAAAGTCCAATGGATTAAATGAAATAGGAAAATAATATTAGGCCCATCTTATATATAAGTGGGGCGGCTAGGTTAAGGTTTTGACCTAAAAATATTATTTTGTTTCATTTGTTTTAATTAAATAAAAATTAATTGATTTATTGATTAATTGTTTAATTAAAGAAACAAATCTTTCCTAAAAGTAAAAGACTTGTTTGATAAGTAAATAAATAAATTAGTATTATTTATTTAATCAAATAAGGAGTCTTTTTTTTTTATTTAGTCAAATAAAAGAATAAAAATAAAAGAGTTGGATTAGGGTTTGAAGTCTATAAAGTTAAAAAGAATTAGGGTTGAATTTCAGTCACCCTATATAAGTGACATGATGAAATTCGGCCAACCCTAATTAGATACTACATAGAATTCGGCAACCCTAAAGGAAAAAGAAGAAAAATTCGGCCAACCTATATATATGTTCTTATAGGGTTCGGCCACATCAATTAATTGGTGCTTGAGTTTTTATTTTCTTTCTTCTTCTTCTTAATTCTAAGAGAGTTTTTATTCTAGAGAGACAAAAAGGAGTGAAAAATTATTCTTTGATAGTATACAATTGCTTAAACATCAATAAGCTTGTGTATACGATATCGATCTAGGTTCACGCGAGTTTCGATCATAAGATTGTGAACTCAAAAGTGACCGGAATAATTTTGACATTCTTTTGATTGTTTTGTGACTAACAAAGAAAAGAAAGTATTTGTTTGGTCCATTCACAGGTTTGCAATTCAAAGGAAAGGGAGACCACGCTCCTAGGTGATCCACGTTCGTGCTCGGATTGAAGGTCTTGCGGATTACCATCGACGTAAGTCAATCGGATCACGCGACAAGAGGTAATTTACTTTTGTTGATATATATGCATGTTTATTGATTAAAAGGGTTTAAGGTTCATAAAGGAAAATTTTTAAAAGTCACTAAATCGTCTTTAGTATCGCTTCCGCTGCGTGTAACACTTTTATTTGTTTATTTTTCCCTACAATTGGTATCAGAGCCTAGGTTGAACCCTTTTAATTAATTAACGTATATATACGTGGATCTATTTCTTTTTATTGTGATTATGCATGTTTAGAAAGAGATGGCACTCTAGGTATTCAAATATATAATTACATGTGATGTATGGATTTATATATATTTTATGTGGTTTGTTATTGCTCGATTTTGGCCCTAGATTTTCAATGTAATTTTTGTTTCGGATTTGTAACAAGAAGGGTGGTCTATTATCGCCATAATTCCTTCTTGGTAGATTGCTAGATTTTATTTTTTTTTTTATATATATGTGCAGTATTTTTTTTAGGGTTACGCAGTTTTTATTTATTTATTTTTAGTATGTGCAGTTTTTGGTTTGTAAAAATACTGCAGTGAATAAAAAAAAAAAAAAAAATTAATACTGCAGTATTTATTATATATATACTGCCGTAATATATTTAGGTCTTGGAGATTCGAAGACACGAAGAAAAACGAAGCAACCGGAACCAAGTACGAGCACCGTGCGCACCCTAGGAGTGGATTGGGCTGCACATGACAATCCCAAATTTTGGTGGGCTGCGCATGGCAGCCTTGTGTGGCCTTATGGGCTGCGCAAGGCAGCCCCTTTGTGGGGTTGTGGGCTGCGCACGCCCATGGGAGAAGGCCGAAGGATGAGCGTATGGTTGATGGGCCACCTGAAGATCTTGTATTCCTGACAAATTGTAATTTACTTGTTTTTCTAGGATGGGCCAAAATTGTTGCTATTTAATTTATGCTTAAATATTACAATATTTGTTATTGTATGATAACATGACATATAGAATAGGAGTGCCACGCATATATCTCTTTTGGTATGAACATGCATTGAATGATTTAGGTATCTAAATTGGCATCTAGATAACTCGGTAAATCATTCTATGGGATTTAATCACACGCCTTAAATAATTGAGTGGGAGAAGGTGTTTTGGTAACACCTATGGCCTCCAAGGTTAGTTGAGCTTTATTATTTATTGGTAATCCCCCCAAGGGGCGTCCATGAATGGAATTTAGCAACATACTTCCTTACAAGGATAGACTAGACAATGGACTCAAACGAGATCTACTCCCCAAGGAGGGATTTTCGTGAGAGAAAATTGAGGGTCGATATCTTGGTAACACACTCAATGTAATTTTATTGATATCCTCCCAAGAGTTCTTGTCAGTAAAATTGCAAGGCTAAAATTGAAAACGCTGGTTGTTATGTTAACAATTAGGTGGGACCTAGTCTAACTAGTAAATGGTGCGAACTCCCAAAGGAGGCGTAACATTTATGGGTGTTAGATCACCGTTGAATTTTATGATTGAGTTATTTATTTAATTCAAGATAAATATTTAAAAGTGCTTTATCATGATTATTTACTTATATATGTTTTGTTTTATTCAGAAATCATGACCCCATCACTTATGAACATCCTGAAAGATAACACTTTAACTGGAGATAATTATGTCACATGGAAAAGGAAAATTGGGTTGTTACTGCAAAGTGAAAAACATAAGTTTGTTCTAACTACTCCTAAACCACCTGCTCCTAATAATGAATCTAGCATAATGTGTAGAGATGAGTATGAGCAGTGGAAGACTTCAGATGATATGGCAAAATGTTACATTATGGCCACTATCTCCGACGTGTTGCAACAGCAGCATGAAGGAATGGAGTCCGCTGCTGATATAATGATGTCTCTAGAGGAGATGTTTGCTATGAAGTCTAGGACGACTAAGAGAGAGGCAGTGACTGCTTTTATGAATCTTAGGATGAAACCTGGACAGGCTGTGAAAGATCACATGATGAAAGTCATAGCACATCTCAACATTGCTGAACTGCATGGCGCTGAGATAGATGGTGAGACAAAGATTGATATGGTTGTCAATTCATTGTCAGATTCCTTTGATCAGTTCAAATTGGACTACACTTTGAACAAAAAGGAATACACCTTACAAGGCCTGATGCAAGATGTTCAAAGTGCTGAAAAGATCCTTGTGAAAGGCAAAGGTCAAGAGATTCATATGGTTGGTAAAGTTGCTACTGTTAAGGCCCGTCAAAAGGTCAAGAAACAACAGAAGAAAAAGCAACTTGGGCCTATCAAGAAGGAGACCAAGAAAGTAAGCAAGATCAAAGGGAAATGCTTCCTTTGTGGTGAAAAGAGACATTGGAAGAGAAATTGCCCAAAGTCCCAGAACAAGAAGGAAGAAGGTAATTTGAATTATCTAGAAACATGTTTTTTGGCTGATTCTACAGATTCTTGGATCATAGACTCAGGAGCCACTAATCATGTTTGTTATTCCTTGCAGGGGTTTCAAGAAAGGAGAAAGCTGAGTAAGAATGAAATCAATTTGCGCTTGGGCAACGGAACGTTAGTGTCTGCAAGTGCAGTGGGAGATATTAGAGTTTATTTGGATTCTAGAAGGCATTTAGATTTAATAGACGTTTATTATGTACCTCAATTCAAGAGGAATTTAATTTCAGTTTCTTGTTTGAATAAATTTGGATATTCGGTTACTTTTAATAAAGTTTTTATTATTAGTAAGAATGACAAAATTATTTGCCAAGGTACATTGGAAAACGGTCTATACTTTTTGCATAGAAATATCTCTCACTCGTTAGACACAGAAATAACGGAACCTAATCATAAAAGAGTAAAATTATCAACAGATGAAACCTACCTTTGGCATTTACGCTTAGGTCATATTAACCTTAATAGGATTAAAAGATTGGTAAGTGACGGACCTTTAAGTGACTTAAAGGTTGATGATCTACCAACTTGTGAATCTTGTTTGGAAGGTAAAATGACCAAAAGGACGTTCTCTGCCAAAGGTGCAAGAGCCACTGAATGTTTAGGATTGATACACACTGATGTATGTGGACCTATGAGCATTCAAGCTAGAGGTGGATATGAGTACTTCATCACCTTCACGGATGATTACTCAAGATTTGGTTATGTGTATCTCATGAGACATAAGTCGGATGCTTTTGACATGTTCAAAGCATTCAAAGCTGAAGTGGAAAATCAGCTTGAGAAACACATAAAAATCTTGAGATCTGATCGTGGTGGAGAATATCTATCTGGTGAGTTTCAGCAATATCTTATTGATAATGGGATAGTTTCTCAGTTTTCTGCACCAGGTACACCTCAACAGAATGGGGTAGCAGAAAGGAGAAATAGAACTCTTTTGGATATGGTTAGGTCTATGTTGAGTTATTCAACGCTTCCTATTTCTTTTTGGGGATATGCTTTACAAACTGCTATATACATTCTAAACGATGTACCATCTAAGTCTGTTCCTAAAACACCGCATGAGTTGTGGACTGGGCGCAAGCCTAGTTTACAACACTTAAGGATATTTGGTTGTCCTGCGCATGTGTTAAAAGGAAAGACAGAAAAGATGGAGTCCCGTTCAGAAACATGTATATTTGTAGGGTATCCAAAAGAAACTAAAGGATATTATTTCTATAGTCCTTCAGATCTTAAAGTATTTATTTCGACAAATGCTAAATTTCTGGAAAAGGACTATATGAATGATTTTGTGCCTAGAAGTAGAATTGTCCTGAATGAGATGTCAGGAGATACAATTCCACGAGAGGTTGCACAACCTAACCCAATTGTAAGTTCCGATCCAACACAAGATCAACAACCTACCATTCCTCGTCGTAGTGGGAGGGTTAGAACACAACCCGAAAGATACATCGGTCTGGGAGAATCAGTGGAGAATCTCCCGGACGACGATGATCCCTATACGTACAAGGAAGCTATGGAGGATGTTGATAGTCGCCATTGGCAAAAGGCAATGCAATCCGAGATTGAATCTATGTTCGATAACAAAGTCTGGTCCCTTGTAGACTTGCCTAAAGGGATAAAACCCATTGGGTGCAAGTGGGTATACAAGAGGAAAAGAGGTATGGATGGAAAGGTGGAAACCTTTAAAGCTAGATTGGTAGCTAAAGGGTATACACAGAAAGAAGGTATCGATTACGAGGAAACCTTCTCTCCTGTGGCCATGCTTAAATCCATTAGGATACTCTTATCCATTGCAGCATCTTTAGATTTAGAGATTTGGCAAATGGACGTCAAGACAGCTTTCCTAAATGGAAGTCTTGACGAAAGCATCTACATGATGCAACCAGAGGGATTCATTGAAAAGGGCCAAGTGGATAAGGTATGCAAGTTGCAGAAATCCATATATGGATTAAAGCAAGCATCCAGATCCTGGAACATAAGGTTTGATCAAGCTGTCAAAGGTTTTGGATTTATTCAGAATCCTGACGAACCTTGTGTATACAAAAGGATTAAAGGCGACAAGTTGGTTTTCCTGATTCTTTATGTTGATGATATACTACTCATTGGAAACGATGTAGGTGTATTAACATCAGTAAAAGAATGGTTAGCAAAACAATTTGATATGAAGGACTTAGGAGAAGCAAGTTTTATTCTAGGTATCCAAGTAATAAGGGATAGAAAGAATAGAACGATTGCATTATCCCAAGCTTCATACATAGACAAAATCTTGTCTAGGTTTTCCATGCAGGATTCCAAGAAAGGTATGTTACCTTTCAGACATGGAATCAAGCTTTCTAAGGAACAAGTTCCTAAGAATGAGCATGAAGAGCAATTCATGAGTAGAGTTCCATATGCCTCGGCAGTTGGAAGTCTCATGTATGCAATGCTCTGTACTAGACCAGATATTTGTTTTGCTGTTGGCATAGTTAGCAGGTTTCAATCGAAACCTGGACCTGATCACTGGACGGCAGTCAAGCATATTTTCAAGTATCTTAAGAGAACGAGAGATAATATGCTTGTATACTCTGGAGGGGATTTGGTTCCCGTTGGGTATACAGATTCTGATTTCCAATCAGATTCTGACTCCAGAAAATCCACATCAGGGGCTGTGTTTACTATTGGAGGAGGAGCAGTTATATGGAGGAGTATCAAGCAATCTTGTATTGCTGATTCCACCATGGAAGCTGAGTATGTTGCTGCATGCGAAGCTGCCAAAGAGGCTGTTTGGCTCCGCCAATTCTTGATTGACTTAGAAGTGGTTCCTAGTGCGAATAAGCAGATCACTATCTACTGTGACAACAGTGGAGCAGTGGCTAATTCGAAAGAACCAAGAAGTCACAAGAGAGGTAAACACATTGAAAGAAAGTATCATCTTTTAAGGGAGATTGTTCAAAGAGGTGACGTGACGATTACCAAAATCGCGTCAGCAGAAAATCTAGCGGATCCCTTCACAAAGGCTCTACCTCAGAAGAGTTTCGATGGGCATCTAGAGAATATGGGCTTGAGAGATATGACACATTTGCTATAGCGCAAGTGGGAGATTGTTAGGATTATGCTCAATAGCAAGAGTGTAATGTTGTAATTAACAATCTTTTTCATATTAATAAAGTGATTTCTGGTTTAACAAATCGTATAGCATTTATAGTTTGTATTATAATTGTCAAAGTAAATAATCATAAGGTCTAAAGACTATGGGAAAAGAAGAATTGTTCGTACATCTGGATATGTATGTGGTAGACACAATTCTTTAGTTAGTCTTGAATAATGTTCACAACTTAAGTTAAAGGTTGGGCACCTTTATCTTGTTAAAGTTGTAGAATTCTTTTGCTAGCATTTGAGTGGGATCAAATGAGATATGATGAGTCTAAAATCATCGGAGTGTCTTCGAGCAAAAGGATCTAGTGCACTGGGTGCATTGAACTGGATCACAATGAAAAGCTTTATCTAGAACCGTCAATAGATAATAGTCTTTTCATTATCAGGACAATCGGAGAGTCTATCTTAATCCTGAGATAAATGATGGACTTATGGTTGCAAGTGATATCATTTGAGTTATCAATGAGTACGATTATATCGCATAGTCTATCCTCGATAGTTTGGTGATATTCATTTGTTAATCGATAGAGGACTTCATTTATAGATATGGACATCGTGGCTCCATTTAATTAAATGAGAGTATAATATCATCATATGGATGTTTTGAGGTAATTGGATATTAAATCTCAACGTTGAGTTTTCAATAGTGTCTATTGAAAACATGGCTTCTGGACAAGTCAAAATATCCAAGTTCAAAACGTGGTCATATGAGTAAATATGGTAACTTGGAGAGTTATAGGCGGTCTATGAACTCTTGGCGATTACTGATATTAATCACGAGGATACACTATCTCCAATATGATTGTCTAGGGTATGAATGAGGAGCATCTTCCTTTTCTATCTTTATTTAAGAGTTCAGTTTTAGCTCTTTAGTGGAATGAGTTAAAATTAATGGATCGGACCTAAGTGAATCATTTGTTGATTGTGATTAGGTTATGTCTATTGAAGCTTAAATTTAGATGGCCCGCCAAGATCCCCAATCCACACGGACTTGCATGGATCACTTGATATATTCTACCGGACCAATTTAAGGGTCCATCTAGAATTGCATTTAATATATTAAGAATATAATTTGCACATTATTTAAGTAATGGGCTGCTCAATTATATTAATATATTAATAAAAGACATGTGGGCTTGTTTCTTTTAGTAAGAATGGGTCTGGTTCACATGTGGGCTTTTTTATTTAAAGTCCAATGGATTAAATGAAATAGGAAAATAATATTAGGCCCATCTTATATATAAGTGGGGCGGCTAGGTTAAAGTTTTGACCTAAAAATATTATTTTGTTTCATTTGTTTTAATTAAATAAAAATTAATTGATTTATTGATTAATTGTTTAATTAAAGAAACAAATCTTTCCTAAAAGTAAAAGACTTGTTTGATAAGTAAATAAATAAATTAGTATTATTTATTTAATCAAATAAGGAGTCTTTTTTTTTATTTAGTCAAATAAAAGAATAAAAATAAAAGAGTTGGATTAGGGTTTGAAGTCTATAAAGTTAAAAAGAATTAGGGTTGAATTTCAGTCACCCTATATAAGTGACATGATGAAATTCGGCCAACCCTAATTAGATACTACATAGAATTCGGCAACCCTAAAGGAAAAAGAAGAAAAATTCGGCCAACCTATATATATGTTCTTATAGGGTTCGGCCACATCAATTAATTGGTGCTTGAGTTTTTATTTTCTTTCTTCTTCTTCTTAATTCTAAGAGAGTTTTTATTCTAGAGAGACAAAAAGGAGTGAAAAATTATTTTTTGATAGTATACAATTGCTTAAACATCAATAAGCTTGTGTATACGATATTGATCTAGGTTCACGCGAGTTTCGATCATAAGATTGTGAACTCAAAAGTGACCGGAATAATTTTGACATTCTTTTGATTGTTTTGTGACTAACAAAGAAAAGAAAGTATTTGTTTGGTCCATTCACAGGTTTGCAATTCAAAGGAAAGGGAGACCACGCTCCTAGGTGATCCACGTTCGTGCTCGGATTGAAGGTCTTGCGGATTACCATCGACGTAAGTCAATCGGATCACGCGACAAGAGGTAATTTACTTTTGTTGATATATATGCATGTTTATTGATTAAAAGGGTTTAAGGTTCATAAAGGAAAAATTTTAAAAGTCACTAAATCGTCTTTAGTATCGCTTCCGCTGCGTGTAACACTTTTATTTGTTTATTTTTCCCTACAGGTTCTAGATAAAGCTTTTCATTGTGATCCAGTTCAATGCACCCAGTGCACTAGATCCTTTTGCTCGAAGACATTCCGATGATTTTAGACTCATCATATCTCATTTGATCCCACTCAAATGCTAGCAAAAGAATTCTACAACTTTAACAAGATAAAGATGCCCAACCTTTAACTTAAGTTGTGAACAATATTCAAGACTAACTAAAGAATTGTGTCTACCACATACATATCCAGATGTACGAACAATTCTTCTTTTCCCATAGTCTTTAGACCTTATGATTATTTACTTTGACAATTATAATACAAACTATAAATGCTATACGATTTGTTAAACCAGAAATCACTTTATTAATATGAAAAAGATTGTTAATTACAACATTACACTCTTGCTATTGAGCATAATCCTAACAATATAATCATACTCATTTATAGCTCAAATGATAACACTTGTAACCATAAGTCCATTATTTATCTTAGGATTAAGATAGACTCTTCGATTGCCCTCATAATGAAAACTTTTATCCACTGACGGTTCTAGATAAAGTATTTCATTGTGATCCTATTCAATGCACCTAGTGCACTAGATTCTTTTACTGAAAGACACTTTGATGATTTTAGACTCATCATATCATATTTGATCCCACTCAAATGCTAGCAAAAGAATCTACAACTCTAATAAGGTAAAGGTTCCCAACCTTTATCTTAAGTTGTGAACATTATTTAAGACTAACTAAAGAATTGTGTCTACCTCATACATATCCGGATGTACAAACAATTCTTTATTTCTCAGTCTTTTAACCTTATGATTATTTACTTTTGGTCATAATAATTAAACTACAAATGCTATCAGATTTGTTAAACCAGAAATCACTTTATTAATATGAAAAGATTGTCAATAACATTTTTACACTTTTGCTATTGAGCATAATCCTAACAATCTCCCATTGCGCTATAGCAAGTGTGTGATATCTTTCATTCCCATGTTCTCTAGGTGCCCATAAAAAACATTTCTCAAAATCTGTATACCCAATGGGAATTAATCTCCTCCATAGTATACAAGCATATAATCTCTAGTTCTCTTGATATACTTGAGAATATGCTTGACTCCCGTCCAGTGATCAGGACCAGGTTTCGATTGAAACCTGCTAACTATGTCAACAACAAAACAAATATCTGGTCTAGTGCAGAGCATTACATACATGAGACTTCCAACCGTTGAGGCATATGGAATTCTACTCATGAATTGCTCTTCATGCTCATTCTTAGGAGCTTGTTCCTTAGAAAGTTTGATTCCATGTCTGAAAGGTACCATACCTTTCTTGGAATCTTGCATGGAGAATCTAGACAAGATTTTATCAATGTATGAAGCGTGGGATAATGCAGTCGTTCTATTCTTTCTATCCCTTATTACTTGGATACCAAGAATATAACTTGCTTCTCTTAAGTCCTTCATATCAAATTGTTTTGCTAACCATTCTTTTACTGATGTTAATACACCTACATCGTTTCCGATGAGTAGTATATTATCAACATAAAGAATTAGGAAAACCAACTTGTTGCCTTTAATCCTTTTGTATACACAGGGTTCATCAAGGTTTTGAATAAATCCAAAACCTTTCACAGCTTGATTGAACCTTGTGTTTCAGGATCTAGATGCTTGCTTTAGTCCATATATGGAATTTTGCAACTTGCATACCCTTTCCTCTTGGTCTTTTTCAATGAATCCTTCTGGTTGCATCATATAGATGCTTTCGTCAAGACTTCCACGAAGGAAAGCTATCTTGGTGTCCATTTGCCAAATCTCTAAGTCAAGAGATGATGCAATGGATAAGAGTATCCTAATGGATTGAAGCCTGGCCACAAGAGAGAAGGTTTCCTCGTAATCGATACCTTCCTTTTGTGTGTAACATTTAGCTACTAATCTAGCTTTGAAGGTTTCCACCTTTCAATCCATTCCTCATTTCCTCTTGTATACCCGTTTGCACCTCGATGAGTTTTATCCCTTTAGGCAAGTCTACAAGAGACCAGACTTTGTTATTGATCATAGATTCAATTTCAGATTGCATTATCTTTTGCCAATGGCGACAATTAACATACTCCATTGCTTCCTTATTTGTGTAGGGATCATCGTCATTCGGGAAATTCTCCATTGATTCTCTTAGACCGATGTATCTTTCGAGTTGTTTACTAACCCTCCTACTATGACGAGGAATAGTAGGTTGTTGATCTTGTGATGGGGTGGAACTTACAATTGGGTTAGGTTGTAAAATCTCTTGTGGAATTGTATCTCCTGACATCTCATTCAGGACAATTCTATTTTTAGGCACAAAATCATTCATAGTTAGGGATGGGCAAAAAACCAATGAATCGACTTGGTCAAATTTTTTTTTTTTTTTTTTTTTTTTTTTTTTTTTTTCCAGTTTTTCATTGTTCACCAGTTCGGTTCAGTTCGGTTCGTTTTTTTTTTAAAACCGGATATTTCGGTTTGGTTTTCGGTTTGGTTTTCGGTTCAAGGGTTCGAATCGGTGAATTGAACCGAGAATCGGTGCATATAATAAAAAATCCCTACATTTTTCCATTGATGTTTGGTATGGATAGATAATCCACTGATGTTTTGTTACATTTGTAATATTGATTTGGTTTTGTAGAGTCTAGATTAAATTACACCAAGTGCAAGAGTCGGCTTACTACACATTTGAATAACATTTTCTATTATTAGATTTCTGATTATCCATCATTGAGCAAACATTCATTTACTGCCTGATATGCACTATAGTTTTAATACTCATTAGAAATCTGAAACTATTCAAGCCATACATATATTTCCTATATGATATATAACATTAATTTTGGACACATATGATTCAGAGTAGTCAAACTCTGATCAGTTTGAATTTGGCCAGTGCAAAGACTACACAGAGAATATGAAAATGGCAAGGTTTTCAAACTAATCATGTTATGAAGTAATTGAAGACTCTAATTAATTGTCAACTCATATACCTGTGTAATTTGATTTCAATTTGATTTATTGTAATGTTCATAATGTTATCTATAGGGTCTTGACAGTTCATGGATCCATAGATAAAATAGTACCAGTAGAAGAGGCTATGGAATTCGACAAGTTCATACCTAACAATAAAGTACTCATAATAGAAGGAGCTGATCACAATAAAGTACCCAAAACTGAAAAAACTGAACCGAACTGAACCGAACCGGTTCAATCGGTTTTTGATTGGTTCACAATTTTAAATTTTATCGAATTAGTTCACTTTTTCAAAAACCGGATATTATCGGTTCACTCGAAAAGTGAACCGATCTATTAAACGTCCATCCCTACATATAGTCCTTTTCCAGAAATTTAGCATTTGTCGAAACAAATACTTTAAGATCTGAAGGACTACATAAATAATATCATTTAGTTTCTTTTGGATACCTCACAAATATGCATGATTCCTAAAGTCACATACATGATTAGTACTTAATTAATCAATAATAGTTAAAAAAAATTATCAAGATTAAAACACCATGCTTTTAGAGACGGGTACGTTTAGTCTCCAAATACATATTTTTGTTGTCCAAATTATGATGTAAACAATATTCAGAGACGAAATAGTAATTGTAGTAGAAACCTTGATTTAGAGACTAATTGTATCGTCTCTGATTATCTGCACATATTAAGTTCAATTTGAGTAGGGATGGGCATTTATCCTCGAGGACCTAAATCCCCACATCCCCATCCCTATCCCCATTTGGGGAGAATTTTTGGGAAAAATTAGGGAAATGGGGAGGGATGGGGATGATTTTTATCCCCAAATTAAAATGGGGATGGAGATGGAGATGGGGATGGGGTCCCCATCCCTATTTCCCCATTTTCCCCATAAATTTATGGAGATGGGGTTGGGGATGGGGGGAGGTGCCCCCATCCCCTTTTTCCCAATTCCCCCAAACATTATATATAATATATAATATTTTTATTCTTCTATTTTATTAAGTATATATACATCTTTTTAACATAAAAAATCTAACCCTAAATCATAAAACTTGTCTAATAAACTTTATTTTATAATGGATTAAAACGCTTTCATTTGAAATTATAATGAATTTTATTTTGTATTTGAATTTATGATAGATTTTTTGTTTTTCTAATATGTAATTTTTAGTTATGCGGGAAAAATGGGGAAGATGGGAAAACAGGTAAAACAGGGAAACATGAAAAAATGGAGAAAAACAAGAAAAATGGGGAAATGGGGATGGTGATGGGGGGACCTCCCCCCAAAACTCCCATCCCCATTTTCCCTAAATGGGGGGGTTGAAAGTGAGGACGTGGATGGGGATGGGGATGGGGGGACCTATATCCATGCCCCCATTCCCTAAATGCTCATCCCTAAATTTGAGTAGTAATATTCAAAGATGAAATGGTAATAGCAGCAGAATGCTTGATTTGTGTACCAATTGTGTCATCTCGGAATGTCGAATGAACCAATGCTTTATTGAACTAACAATAGTTAGAGACGAAATGATAATGGTAGCAGAATGCTTGTTTCACAGACCAATTATATCGTCTAGGAATGTAGAATGAACCAATGCTCTATTCAACTAACAATATTCAGAGACAAAATAGTAATGGTAGTAGAATGCTTGATTCGCAAACCAATTGTGTCGTCTCGGAATATAGAATGAACCAAAGGTCTATTCAACTAACAATATTCAGAGACTAAATGGTAATGGTAGCAAAAGGCTGGATTCGGAGACCAATTATGTTGTCTCCGAATGTCTATGCTAAGCGAGAAAACAAAAATCCGCATCTATGGAGACAAACACCGGATTGTGTTGTGAAAAGCTTCATTCGAAGACTAAAATTCAATTCGACTCCAAATCTATGGTAGCCAATATTCAAATTTCTTGTACTGGCCACCCAATTTCTTCCTTTCCTTCTTGCAAATATTGGAACGAAACATCAGATTTCCCTTCCAAATACAGTGATGTAAAGTTCACCTTCAGTATTTCAGTCTTTGTATATTAGGAGAAGAACTTTCTACATTTTTGGATTCAAATCTTGGGGTTGTTTCCATCAAACTTAGGGAAATCCAATTTTGGAAGCTTAGGTTGATTGTAAACAAAATCTGGATTGTTGATACGATATCTAAATTGGTTTCTGTCCACTTCATTATTCGTTGATCGATTTGGACCTGGATGAGAAGAGGATCTATCTTCACCACCCTCTCTATGGGTTCCCTTTAATTGCTTAGAAAGAAATGATCCAACATTCTCCTGAAATTGTTACATATTGAGCTCCGTCATCTTCATACTATCTTGAAGCTGTGAAGTAAGAACATGAATGCCTTAGATATTTTCATCTTGTTTCCTAACCATGTCTTGTAATTCCTTAAACCGAATACCTTCCGCCATTCTCTCCGGTGGTATCCAGGTTCGAAACGACTCTGATACCAAATTGTCACCTCTAAAGGAAATTAAGGCAAATAATTTGGAAAAAAACGTAAAGAAAGAGAGATTGAATGCAAAAGTTCAGATTTCATTGATTGAATTATTCTGTTGCAATAACAGAGATTTTATACAACTCGCAAGATCCATGAATACCTGTCGGTTGTGAATTCAATAGCTGAGATTTGATCGGTTGTAAAGACGCTAACTGCTAACAAACTAACTTACATAGAAATACAACTAATGAGGGTGTATTCGATTAGGATTCTTATGGACATTTAAAGACATTTTTTAAGTGATATATTTTCATGGATTTCTACGGCCTTTTATAAATCCACATGAACTTTCATTGATTTGTTTAGACATCTATCTAAGACTTTTATAGATTTGTTTAGATATCTATCTTAGACTTTTATAGATTTGTTTAGATATCCATGAATTTTTATGGATTTGTTTCTCTGTCTTCTATTATAGATGGAGAATTATACCACTATATGACCCAATAACACAATCTGTACACTCAACCAATATGATCCATTAATACAATTTGTGATATTAACAACAATCTCTAAATATATATTTTTGTCGATCACACCGGTATCTACGGAGAGACAATCATCTTGAAGAATAAGCTTAAGAACTATTGTGTACCATCGAATGATACACAACCATCGTGTACCATCGAATGATATACAACCATTGTGTACCAATGTACCATTGAAGATATTTTTCAGATGGTCAAAATAAAAGTGAAATGAAAAGATAATGAATATCAGTTTGGCTATTCGTTTTTTTTTTTCACAGTGTTCATATATATATATATATATTTTGCCTTCAGATACGTAACTAATTTCCATTTTTTGTTTTTTTTTTTTGTTTTGAAATATCTTGTATATATTTTTTTATATTTCTTTGATGTGTATAATTTATTCCTAAAAATACATATTAATGGGGCATACAAAATATATTATTAGTTGCAAAAACAATCTTCAAGTCAAAAATAAATTATTTAAATAATTACATGTTCACGATATGATTTAGCATGTCACAATACAAATGTTAAAAAAAAAAAAATTCATGTTAGATATATATATTTAAAATATTGAATTTTAAATTTCTATTTTTTTTCAGCTTAAAAAAAGTAAAATAAGTCACAACAGCGAATTGTATATATGTTTATGTTTTGAGAGAGAGAGAGCGAAGTCCACTAAAATCTTTGGGAAGAAGGTTGGACATGTTATGACATTTGATATTTACATTTCTTACCATCAAGTCCACCAAAATCCATTATGTAAGAAAATCCTTTAAAATCTAATCCTAATTGAATACACCTTGATTCTTGTAGACATTTTAAAAGTCTTAATTTAATGCACCCGGATTTGGAAGGATTCTTTAAAAGTCCATAGAAATCTGAATTGAATACCATTGGATTAATATAGACTATTTTAAAGTTTTTAAATGTCCTAATTGAATACACCAGGATTTATAATGTCTTTAAATGTCCTCGACAATTCTAATTGAATATACCCCCCTAAAGATCTATGACACCGTTTAACAAGTGACTTATGATATATATATATATATATATATATACGGAAATTTTACTATGAGGATGTTCTGATAGAATTATATAAGCACATTGAATGTGAGTCACTTGTTTTACATACTTTGACTTGGTATGTATGCACTTGTTAAATCACTTTTATAAATGAGTGACTCACATTCAATATCCTGATAAAGTTATATAAAGATACCTTGATAGGAATAGGAGCGTATATATATATCAACATATGCATTACGAACAGTATCATGGCATATATACATGTGTCAACACGCAATCATAGAGCACCAATATGCAACCGGATGATACCAATGAAGCAAAAATAGTAGAGCTACATACCTTATTAGTGGAAGACTTAATGTGACGGTTTCACGATACTTCGGTCATCGGCAATGCTGTGTGGGTGTTAAGAGAACAACCAAACAATTCCAGGTTTTATTGAAAACCTAGTTCTACGTTTAGTGAGAGAGAAGAGAATCGGAGCAAATTTCGAGAAAACTATTTTTCTTTGTATTTTTATCTTTATAACTAAAGAAACGTATCCTAATTGTATTATGTGATATATAAGGATAATATCACAGAATCAATTACATAGATAAATAAGAATTTAATTTGAAGTCATCTAAGATGTTATATTATGTTAAGACTTCAAATTCAAATCAACTGCATGCAGCTTTGTCAGTCTAGCCCATAATGGGAGCTTGTTCGGGCTAAACCCACATGCCCAAAGTCCAACAAAAGAGAAGTGGATGCTTCTGCTCTCTGCTATTGTAATTTGTTGATGACGTGGAAATTGATAAAGTAAGGGAAGCCACACGTAATTTGTTGATGACGAGAAAAGTGGATGCCTCTGCCATTGTAAATATAAGACGCAGGTCCAACAAATGGAGCTGCAACTGTGCTCATAGAGGAATTTCTATTATCACTCTCTAGTCTCTGCAATTCCCGCCGCTAGAATCTTATATTCTTATTGCATGAAAGAAATTGACAAGTCATTTAATCGGAAGACATTATTTCGCTAGAAATGTTTCCATTTATTGTACAAATTAAAATGGATAGATTTGATTGCGATCAAAGAAAAGGCCAGACGGTCCACCAATAGGTAGTAGAGCCAATTGGAGAGGATGTTGGGCTCCTTCAGCAGCACTTAAGAGGCCAGTATTGCAAGTCATCTCAGTTCGGACATATCCTGGGCAAACACAATTGATTAAGAAATTTGGATACTTCTTGGCCAAAATTCTCGTATAGGCATTCAAAGCTGTTTTCGAGACAATATATGCAGATAGAACTGTTGGCCACCCTTCTTTATCTAAGGATTCTTCTTTGAAATCCTCCAAGAACTTGTTTAATAACTCGTCAATTTTCTCTTCTGTAAGACTTTCGACATCACCTAACACTGTTTTAACCCATTCGCTTGGTATATTCTATTTGCCAACATAAAGAAAAGTCTACTTTAAATGGACTCAATACATTTCAATATTTATTGAAGAACAAAGCTAAACAATTTATAGAAAGAAAAAAAGTGTTCACGTGTTTGAGTGTTTATCCATTTATGGATGTCATTTTTAAGGATATAATGTAACTTAACAATTAATAAATGCATACCTTAAGTCATAGGTATGCATAGTATAACAAAAAATATTTCTGAAACTCTTAATTCATATACTTTTGATTATATATGAAAGCTACCTTTTCGGAACAAGCACTGCCCATTAGCCAACATTATAGATTGAGGACGTTTTTTTACCTTCAACATTCCCTCCAAAGAAGAGACATTGACGATCCTCGGTGAATCTGATGATTGGAGGAGTGGAACTAGTGTTTCAGCCATTCTTTTGGCACCATAGTAGTTTGTCTTCACACATTCTTGTGCCATATTGTAATTTTGAGTTGCAAGTTCATTCCAATTGACATGCTCTCCATGTGGCTACATCAACAATTAAATACTAATTAATGGAAATTAAACAGGTATTTATCATATTTTAATATAAATATCATAATCAGCATTGAATTCCACAATATCAACATGCATATATAGTCCCATTACACATTTTAAATTTTCTTTATGAGGCATTTCCAATCAGATCACCTTTTTTTAGATGTACACAAGTTTCCAGCATGCTTCAAAGAAGAACTACACAACTTAACAAATTTCTTATCAAAATATAGGTGGCAACTAAAAATGATTCCTTTCTATTTCTTGAAAATGGACTCAAATCAGTTGTACAAAAATGGTGTTCTAATTTATGTATAACCAACCAAATTAATTGGGACATGTGTCTACATTTAATTATTTTTTTTTTCAACTTCTTTCATAAATATAAACACATGTCCTAATTTGGTTAGTTAAATACAAATTCGGACACTATTTTTGGATAGATGATTTGAATCCCTTGAAAATCAGAAAACAAAATTTGTAGCTCTTACAAATCCTCCAGTGACTTCAAATGCTTTAACAAATGCATCACAGTGCAAAATAATTCCACCAACCCCTGCATTATTCACCTGCACATAAATTCATCTTTTCTCATTATTTACTTCACAGGTTAGCTACATGCACATAAAAGTGATTTGGAACTACATTCACATAAAATAATTTCCATAATTTATAATTTAGTTTTCATATTGGTTACTAATACCCTTTTCAATTTGTAAGATCAATCTTTTTTCATCAATTAAAAACCCGAGAAAATCAAGTAAATACTAGTTTTGACATCAAACTAGAGAAAAAGCATACCAAGATATCAAGCTTCCCAAACCGGGTCCTAATGAAGTCAGCCAAAGAATCAATACTAGCAAAGTCTGTGACATCAAGTTGATGAGAAACCAAAAGATGAGAGAGACCAGAATCGACTTCTTTGATTTTGTCCACAGCTTCAACAGCTCTTTTCTCATCAATGGCTGTTAGCATCACCTTGACCCCGTTCGATGCTAACTGCCTACATATTTCAAACCCAATCACCCTGTCTCCTCCGGTAACTACAGCATATCTGAGACAAAAAAAAAAAAAAAAAAAGAAGCATTCAACAAATATATGATTCTTTGATAATATGTATGTAGACTAAATGTGATAGAAATTGTAAAGGAAGTATCTACCTTTCTGATGAAAGAAAAGCGGATGCCTCTGCCATTGTAATTTTTTTGATGATGAGGAAATTGATAAAGTGAGGGAAGCCACACTTGAGAATGGTTGATAGTTGTGGTTTACACTTATGTTTAAGTTTCAAATTTATACTATCTTCTCTTCGATTCTTTAAAAAGTCTCGGGAAAAAAAAAAAACGCGAGACTTATTTTTGTGAATGTATTTTAAGGTATTTTTGTCAGAAATAAACTTTAGGTGCTATTTAATTTTAAGTTATTAAATAGGTGCTAGTCTTCAAAGTAAGGGACTAAAGAATGCTAGGAAATTTTTTAACCCTTAATAACATTTTATCCCAATAAATAAATAAACTTGATGCTTCCAAGAGTAATTTAAACAAAACTTGTAAAATATTCAACCTCAATGCACGGGTTAAATGTCATTTGGACTTTCGATACATAATAACGCCTTTGGTCAAATAAACATGTTAGTTTCTTTATTAATTAGAGATTCTCCAATGCTATTGGTTTTATAACTGTTTTTCCATTTTTATTGTTTGTGGTCTCTATTTTTTTTTTTTTTTTTTAAATCTTCGATTTACAAAAAATTCTTAAATTTAATCATAGGTAGATTTCATTAAACTTATCGTTCACATAAAAAAAAAAAAAAAAATCAAAATTGATATCAAGGTCTTTACTGAAATTAAAATAAGAGATCTCATAAATAAAAGTTCCTCTATATATATAGTGAGTCTCTAAAAAAGGATCCCTTATTTTAATTTTGGTAAGGACCTGAAATCACATCAATTTTTATAAATTTCCATATGAATTTTTGTATGGATGATAAGTTAAATGAAATGTACTTATGAATAAAATTTGAAATTTTATCAAGCATTAAAACAATTTATCATTATTTTGTTAAATATGAAGGCATTAGAAAATGGGCGAAATATAGGAAAATTAAACAAAAATAGTTCCAGTGCTTGAAATATTCTCAACTTTGATCCATAGACAGATTTTTAATGAACTTATTATCCATAAAAAAATTCAGATCAAAATTTATGAAAATCAATGAGATTTCATCAAAGATCTTACCGAAATTAAAATAACGGCTGGAACCATTGTAAGAGAATCAATATATATATATATATATATATTATCGGATATGTATATATATGGGCCATTTTACAGTGCAACATTATACGATACAATGGTTGTGCAACGGTATGTGAACACATATGAATATATGATTGCATGTGATCATATATATTTAATGTTATCGGATATGAATTGCATGTGATCACACTATTAGGTTTAGTGTGATCGCATATGATCACACATGAAATGATTTTGATTGTGCCAAAAAAAGATATGATCATATTGGTGTCAATTTTTTTTGAAGTTGCACCGTGCAATTTTGATCTTTTATTTTAATTTCGGTAAGGAGCATGATGAAATCACATCAATTTTTGTTATGAATTTTTGTGTGGATAATAAGTTCAATGAAATGTACATGTTAATAAAATTTGAAAAATTTCAAATACTAGAATTATTTATCCTGATTTTGTTAAATATGAATAAACTGGAAAAATAGGCAAAATATAAGAAAATTCAAGAAAAATATTTCAAGTTCTTGAAAAATTCATCAAAATCGATGTGATTTTATCAATATCTTTACAATCACAATATTTTCTACACGGTGTATGGGTACACCGGTATTCTATAGCCTGACCAATATATAAATCAATAAATAAATATATATATATATATAATCATTCTTTCATTCTTCGGTGCAATATTACACAATACAACAGTATGTAATCACATATGATTGCATGTGAACACAAATATATATAATGTTATTGCATATGAACACAAATATATATAATGTTATTGCATATGAATTGCACGTGATTACACAATTAAATTATTGTGATCGCATGTTAGAACATGCAATCACATATTAGTTGATGTGGTTGTACCAAATAGTTAGAACATGCAATATATATATATATATATATATATAATATTTCTATTATCAGTTCAAACTGATGTAAAATATATATGTTCCTTGCATGTGAGTTGTTAGATTTAAAAGATGTTTTTGACAAGTGTATGAAGCCAAGTCAAAGCATTTAAATCCAATGACTCATTCGAATTGACAGTAAAATATATATATATATATATATATATATGTATGCATATATATTTGTTAAAAAAAATTGATCTTCAAACCTCTCTCTCTCTCTCTCTCTGTCTCTCTCAAAACAACTGATATCTGAAAATGAAAAAGAAAAAATATATATAAATATATATACGGTGATTCTCTAGTGAAGATGTCTTAAAATTATAAGTTAATGACGTCTAACCACAACCACATATTCATATTGGGTGTGAGTATTTGTTAATGTGGGGTTGTGGACCCACTATGAATATGTTTCTGTGGTTGGACGTCATGAAATTAAAAGTTAGGATGGTTATGATTAGAAAAGTATTATATTCATATATATATATATATATATATATAGAAAAAAGATTTATACCACCGGGGTCGCGGCACCGCTGCGGCCCCTAGTGGAAAACAAGAGAAAAAACACGTGGGTCCCATGTATTTATTACGCGGGTCCCAAGTGTTTTCACTTGTTTTTCTACTATGGGACCGCGGCGGTGCCGTGACCTCGGTGGTACGTAGAATTACTCATATATATATATATATATATATATAATGTAAATTAAACAATTTCGAATTAATGTTTTGAATTTGATTCCAAGAGAAGTGTTTGGGTTTTCTCTCTGCACGAGATTAATTACCATATGATCCGCAAAGGATCGGATCTTCAACAGAATAGAATAATAAAGAAATTATAATCGATCTTTAATTACTTAAAATCTTTTGTGCAGATTCAAATATAATACTGAGCCCATGCATAATGCATGCACGAAGATTTAAATATAAAAGTCGAAATGGGTCAAGTAGTTCAGTCACACGCACTTGCCACGTTAATTAATCATCATTATCCGGTATCCAAAAAAAGATGCTATTTGTTGTCGTAACCTCGTTTGATTAATCTTGCAGATACTTTGCTTCTTTCGTTAAATATAACACTAATATATGGGGATGGGGATTGACTACTATGCAACGGAATAAAAATTCCCTACACATACAGGGGTGAATATACCCGTCATTTATAATTAGGCTCCCAAGTGGCAGCCTAACACTGAAAAATTTAAGGGAACAGAAACCGGCTGTTTCCTTTCCTACTTATTAAAAAGAAAATGTTATAAAGAAATTTTTTTATTAAAATAAATATAAACCTTTCAAAAATAAGTCAAATAATTAAAATTATTTTACAAAATTAAATAATTAAATTTTTTCATATAATTTTGAAATTTTGACTTGTAACCAATTTCACGATTTTAGTAACCATTTTCATGGCACTGGTAACCAATTTTATAGCTTTGATAATTATTTAACGATTTTTGAAAATTTGACTTGTAATCATTTTCATGGCTTTGGTATTCAATTTTATGGCTCCCATAACCACTTTTATAGTTTTGGTAACTATTTAACAATTTTGACAATTTGACTCGTAACCACTTTCACGGCTTTGATAATCACTTTTACAGTTCTAATAACCACTTTTACGATTCTGGTAACTATGTAACGATTTTTAAAATTTTGACTTGTAACCACTTTCATGGCTAATGTAACCATTTTTACGGCTTTGGTAACCACTTTTACGGCTTTTGTAGCCATTTAACCATTTTTAAAATTTTGACTTGTAACCACCATCACGACTTTTTATTAGGTTCAGATTTTGTGTTAACTTTATTCTACATCAAAACATCTTCTGTTTATAATGATTAGTCGTTAGGTAATTCGAGTTGATTTGAGCTTCAAGATGAAAGACAACTTTCCAAGCAAACAAAATCTTCAACAAATATGCTTCATTGTCCAGATAAGGTAAAAAATATGACCTTTAATCTCTTACAAAGCATAGGTGCACATACACACACATATCATATATTTGTGTCCTTACATCTTTGTGCAAATTGTATGTAACATACACGTTCACATTTTGTATGTTCGTGCATTTAGTTAGTTAATATTCTTAGATGAGCATGTTCTAGGAACTAGATTTAAGGAACGACATTCTTGAATGTGGTTGTGCATTATCTTGTTTGATTTTCATGTTTGTGAATTTTTATATTTGTTTGATTTTATTTATCGGTTGAATATCTCATCATGAAAATTATATTTTCGAGATATTCCGTATATTACGGATTCAACCATGTGAGGATTTTTTCCTAGATGAGTTTCGAGCGATTCAGAGACTTATCTAAGTGGTTTCACATGTGTCCGAACATTTTCAAGTTATGATTTATAGGTATCTTGGGAATTTAGAAAATGTTTTGAATATTTTCTGAGACCGTTGGAACATTCCTAGTGTTGGTGGAAAACCGAATTTGGTTTTAGAGTCACAAGTTGCTGGATTTGATTTCCGAATGAGTCAACACGAAAATTGGCCTTGATGAGGGCAAATGGGGTTGGTGAAGGCTAGCCCATACCAAAAAGGCCTCTCTGCCCATGCATGCCAGCTAGCCTTGTCGAAAGCTAGCCTTA
Source organism: Acer negundo (assembly GCA_035582765.1). Taxonomy (NCBI): domain Eukaryota; kingdom Viridiplantae; phylum Streptophyta; class Magnoliopsida; order Sapindales; family Sapindaceae; genus Acer; species Acer negundo. Next base: position 19,114,091 of record CM069241.1, on the reverse strand, counting down.
GCGAATGCCATCCTTCATTGAAAATGGCTCTCGACAGGTGTAGGATGGCGTGGGACAAGGAGCAAAGCTACGCCAAATGGTGCATCATTGGCACTTGAAGGCCACGTCTTATGCACAGGAGAAAGCGTAGGCTGGCATAGGTGATCGAGCCAATTTCGTGTCATATTTTAACCCTCGTTTCCATATCCCTTGGCTTGATTTTGAGTAAACTCTAGTGTTTAATAGCTCAGTTCTTGTCTATGCAGGCAAAACATTGTATTTTAGGCATTTGAGATCCCAAGTGAAGTTTTTGGGGCTAATCAAGTCAAAATGAAGATTTTCAAGATTAAGTGTCCAGTTTGATATTGGTTCGCTGTTCCTCAAACTGCGGACCAATCGTGCAAATACTTAGGGATTTCAAGACCAAGCATTCGTTGGCCAGCAACCGCGAAGGAACAACGAAGTCATCTCTAGAGAATCTCGAGACCCATCTTCCACTGGTCCTCACCCGTGTTCTAGAGCCTAAAGTTGATCCGGTAGATCTTAAGACTCAAAATTCGCTGGTCAGTCAACAAAACTTGTGGCAATTTGCCATCCCTCTCTTCCCATGCCTTATCTCATGCACCTCTCATGTTCTTCGACCATTTTTCGGCCTCCGAACTTGGAATTCAAATTCGTTTTTGGATTATGAATCCGAAATCTATCACAAATATGGACCTTCAACCAAAAACTTGGAATTCATAACATCTAACTTGGAAATCGAAAAATATGTATGAGCAATTGAAACGTTTGGTACTTAATGAGGAACAATATAAGAGCATATTGAAGTGTGATATCAATATAACATAAACAAATAAACACAAATACACACAAGTATGCAATTTCCTAGAAATAGTCCTACAACATGCATTTTCATATACATTGTCAATGTAAACTAATGCATATGCATACAACAATATGTGTCTATGTATTATAACAAATGATCATAATGATGCAGGGACACATATGAATGCAATGTGTGTGTGTGGGCGCCCCTATGCCTTGCAAAAGGATTGAAGGTCTCTGATGAGAATAAAAAAGTATCATCAAATGATCCATTGCTTGTTCCAGTTAGGCCAATTACATGGGTCAAGAGGATTAAAGAAGCATTTAATGAGGGCTGATTCTGAGTTGCTGAAGTCCAAAGTTCGGCCCACATGAAGATCAAATCCAGGCTGAACTTCGTGAGCCTCTACAGAGAGCATCAGAAGTCGGATCGTCTATTATAATATGTTTTCAGAAAGCCCAAGACAATATCCATAGATGATATGAAGACTCCATCCTCTAAAACAGATCACAACAAGCCCAAATTCGGCCATCTATTTTGTTACGCGTGAGGAACAAGCTAGGATTTGGATGAGTCCGAATTTAGGATATTTCCTGTTTGATTTATTTTTCAAATAAAGATTTATTTTTCAAATAAAGAGTCGATTTGTTTCCCAATTGAAAGGCTGATTTTGTTTCCCAAATGAAGCTTTCCAAATAAGGAGCAAATCAATTAGTTGTTAGTTTTAGTCTTTATTTATTTCCTAAAATTTGTTTGCATTTATTTTCCTGATTGTAAGGCATTAATTGCCGAATATTTTATTTCCTTTATCTTTCTTTCTAGGGTTTAGATATTTTTAGTATTTAAGGGACTCATTAATGTATTATTGAAAAGACTTTGGAATGAAATAATTATTTGAGAGAACGTTTTCTCTTTGTTCTTCATTGAACTATGAACTTATCAAGGTTCTACCTTGTGGCGTTCAAACCTTAACTTATCACTCACCTTCTTCTCTTCTTGAGTGTGGCGTCTACAACCTTCTTGATACCATTGGTTCTTATCTCTTTATAGATAACGGGTCGCGGTCCTTTATTTTCTTTGTTTTTTATAAACTTGAATTTAGAAAACGATCCTTTGAATCCATATATTGGTTCCGGGTCTCACTATTCTTGGTGAGGTTCATATCAGTTGGTATCAGAGCTTAGGCTTCTAAAATCAGGTTTGATCTATCCTTTTTTTTTTTTTTTTAATTTCTTTTATTTCCGTGTTATCAAAAAAAAAAAAAAAAATTTTTGATCAGATTTTGTTTCAAAAAAAAAAAAAAACGTTTGATCAAGTTTCATTTTAAAAAAAATTGATCAGATTTCGTTTCAAAAAAAAAAAAAACTTGATCAGATCCGTTATCAAAAAAAATAAAATAAAATTGTGCGAACTCATTAGAGGGTAAAAGCCAAAAATCGAGTGAAACACGAGTGTGAGTGCCATCATTATTGAGAATAAACACGTGAGGGAGTGTTTGTGAGGCATACTAATTTGTTTTTGTAGGTTAAAAAAAAATGTTTGACGATGCACCAGAAAAGATTGATTTTACGCTTTTAGTTGCAAGAGGAGCTTTTAGTGCTCAAGCAAAAGAAGATGATGAGTTACTACGTGACAATATCTTTCACACCTGATGCCATGTTAACGATAAGGTTTGTAGCTTGATTATTGATGGGGGGAGTTGTATTAATATGGCAAGCACTAGTATGGTGGAAAAATTGAATTTGGCCACTTTGAAGCACCAAAAACCGTATAAGCTACAATGGTTGATTGATAGTGAAGAAATCAAGGTGACTAAACAGGTGTTGGTGTCTTTTTCCATTGAGAAGTACAAAGATGAAGTCTTGTGTGCTGTGGTATTGATGCATGCGAGCCATATCCGTTTGGAGCGACCATGTCAGTTTGATAGGCGTGTAACTCATGATGGTTATACAAATAGATACTCCTTTGTACTCAATAAAAAACTAATCACTCTTGTACCCTTAACCCCAATACAAGTATATGAAGATCAAGTGAGGTTAAAAGAAAAGAGAGATATAAAAAAGGAGAGTGAGAGTTCAAAAGAAAGAGAGACAAAAGAAACAGAGATTGAAATAACAAAAAAAGAAATCACGGTTAATGAAAAAAAAAAAGAGACCAAAGAAAGAGATATTGAAATGGTAAAAAAAGAAATCATGGTTGATGAGGAAAAAAGAGAAAAGAAGCAAGTGAACTTCTATGCAAAAAAAAGTGAGATAAAAAAGGCCTTATTTTCAAATCAGCCAACTTCTTGGCATAGTGTTCTTATTTATCTTTTTCAGGACTTTGATGAAGTGTCACAAGCTATCAACAACATTACGGTGAAGATTCGAGTACGAATCCTTTTAATGAGTGGGGGAATGATGAGAATCAAGAAGCATCATCAAATGATCCATTGCTTGTTCCAGTTAGGCCAATTACATGGGTCAAGAGAATCAAAGAAGCATTTAATGGGGGTTGATTCTGAGTTGTTGAAGTCCAAAGTTCAGCCCACATGAAGATCAAATCCGGACTGAACTTCGTGGGCCTCTACAGAGAGCATCAGAAGTCGGATCGTCTATTATAATATGTTTTCGGAAAGCCCAAGACAATCTCTACAGATGTTATGAAGACTCTATCCTCCAAAATAGATCACAACAGGCCTAAATTCGGTTATCTATTTTGTTGCGCGTGAGGAACAAGCTAGGGTTTGGATGAGTCCAAATTTTAGGATATTTCCTGTTTTATTTATTTTCCAAATAAGGAGTCGATTTGTTTCCCAATTTAAAGGCTGATTTTGTTTCCCAAACGAAGCTTTCCAAATAAAGAGCAAATCAACTAGTTGTTAGTTTTAGTCTTTATTTATTTTCTAAAATTTGTTTGCATTTATTTTCCTGATTATAAGACATTAATTGCCGAATATTTTATTTCCTTTATCTTTCTTTTTAGGGTTTAGATATTTTTAGTACTTAAGGGACTCATTGATGTATTATTGAAAAGACTTTGGAATGAAATGATTATTTGAGAGAACGTTTTCTTTTTGTTCTTCATTGAACTATGAAGTGATCAAGGTTCTACCTTGTGGCGTTCAAACCTTGACTTATCACTCACCTTCTTCTCTTCTTGAGTGTGGCGTCTACAACCTTCTTGATACCGTTGGTTCTTATCTCTTTATAGATAACAGGTCACAGTCCTTTATTTTCTTTGTTTCTTATAAACTTAAATTAGAAAACGATCCTCCATTACCATATATTGGTTCCGGGTCTCACTACTCTTGGTGAAGTTCATATCAGTCTCAAGTATACCTTTGTTTATCAACAAAGCTTTCACCTTTTGAAGACATGCTTTATAATATTAGTTTTCCACCTCTCTTGAAGCTTGATTTAACCATCAACCTAGATAACTAAATATTACAACAACTCTTGGTTTGATATGGAATTATGCTAACACAAAATTTAAACCTAACAATCACTCTCTGAGTGAAACACGTTTGAATCATGGCCACTTGAACATTTGATTTGCCATCCCCACTCTCACAAGAGGCATGTGTAGTACACTTGTTGCCTTCCCGACATTTCCAGATTTTGGGACCACCACCATGCGATTTGTGTTTTTCATGGTGAATCCACGGGTGCCAACGGTTATGATGTTTGGGTTAGAGGTGAAGCGCACTTGCCACCTGTAGGCGCATGTCACTTGTTCTTCATGTTCTTCACCCAAATTTAAAACTTAAACCAATTTTCAGATTTCAATTTTCAATAGTTCAATTCAAAATTGTTTTTCTCTTTATACAACTCCAAATTATGCAAACGACCTATAGTTGGAAAGCTCTTGGAACGCTGTTTCTAATGGTACCATGATCACAGAGAATAAAAAAAAAATGATAGTGAGTTTTTTACCTGATAAAGTTATGGGTTCATATTTTAATTCTTCAAAATTCTCTCAATTTTGAAGTTATCACATGGCAAGCATGTCAAGAACATATTATCATATATATATATATATATGTGTGTGTGTGTGTTTGTGCAAATATATCCAGAAAAAACAAATTTAAAACCAAGTGTGTGGGTGTTATGCCATTAATGAATTGTGAAGCATTCAAGCATAAAAACAATTCCTAAACATGGCATATACTATCAAAATACAATCCCAAGAATGCTACCAATGATGATAAATTCTTAAATAAACAAAGTGAATTCAAATTATTACCATTCACCATACGGAAATATGAATTCAACAGTGGAAGTGGGATCGAACACGGATTGTGTCACTGGAGGTCGGGGAACGATCACTGATTGAAATCTGAAAAGTTCCCTTTGATCACGATGCAAATACATACAAACTGCAGTTGCATACACAAACTTGTTCTTTGTTGCCTTATATTACCTAGAATGCCAACTTCTTCAACTGATTGCTTTCACATTTTACACTTTTGTATATTAATTGCTCATGCAATGATGTATCAGTTATTAGGTGTATGGACTTGGACTTGGGTTTGTGCCTGGTTTACATGGATTTAGGCTTGACCCTACTTGGATGTATAATAGGCCTCCAAATATATCAACACACTTGTATGCATATATAGAGAGAGAAACAGGGTAACAGACACACTCCATGTGAATTAATTCGGAGAAGATAATATGCAGTTAATTAATCACTTTCAGACGTTAATTTCGGAGATAATATACAAACACTGTCTGACATAATCAGTTGGATCCAAAGTGACATGTACTTGTTTAATTACTCAATCAGTTGGATCCGATGTTCAAGATCCAGAAAGTCCTTCTTATTTACTCAATCTTGCTTTTAGATTAAAAAATAACACGTGCAAGAACTAGCTAATCCATCATATTTAATTTATCTTCCAGAAGGTCAACTACAACTTGATTCAAATCTTGCATTTAATGAGTTTAGATTATATGTTGCATTACTTATTCATGATACCTCGCTCGACAATAGGACGTTCAATATCGATCTCCACCCTCATAGATTAAGATGATTTCCGTGGAAATGACCAAAACATTACCGATAAAATATTATCAATTACTTAGGCATCTCCAGCGTGTTGTCACGGGCTTAGAATTACGCAGCGGAAAATCCCGTGCGGCACTTAGGCAACTTGTGGGCAAGGTTGCTAAGTAAGCCTAAAATGTGTGCTTGTCACTCTCAAATGCAAGAGAGACTAGAGAAAGGTGTTGGAAGAGCTTGGTTGGGAAAATAAAGCTTGTATTGCTATAAGGAAAGCTTTACAAGGCTTTGATTATAAATGACTTGGATAGGCTTGGAGTTGCCTTACAAATGGGAGGAGTTACCTATTTATAGGTGAGCCACCTCCTTAAAGAATGTTCTAGACTAATCTAGTCTAATATTGGAGATTAAGTCTCCAGAATATTCTACACCTAACTAGAATGCTCTTACATGTATTTACATGCCTTTACAAGATTCTAGATTTTTCTATACATATCTAGCTATATATATGTGTCTAGATCCTTCCTACATGCATGTGCAAGAAAGACCTAGAAAACATTAGTGACTAGAGACTTCCAGAAGCTTCCGTTGCTAGAAGTGTCCGGAGATCTCTAGAATCTTCCATTAACTAGAGACTTCCATCCATGCTTTGAAGTGTGTGGAAATCTCTAGATTTTTCCAGCAACTTTGCCTTGTTGTGGGATTTTTAGGCACCTTGGCTGAAATCCGTAATTTGGATCTTGTGGGCCGTTACATCCTCTCCCACCTGATTTCGCGACGTCCTCGTCACGTGTGCGCCATGCATGCTGGAGTTTGCCACGGGTTGGCTCCTTTGGACGAGTGGACTTTGGCTTGGAAAGCCTCTCGTGAAGGATTGGCTTTGTGTTAGGAGCCAGACGTGCGTTGCGGTGCGTCGACTCCTTCAGCTTTGTGCAAGTGGGCTGGCATTATGGCAACAGTGGGTTGGCATTCGTCTTGCCTTCCTTGGTTGGCCACGGTTGCTGCTTCCCACTGATTGGTGCGGGTTGGCTCGCATTGAGGAAACTGTGGGTTGGAGTTCGTCATGCCTTCTTTCGTTGGCCTCGGTTGCGTCTTCCCACGAGTAGTGCTCCGCCTCTCCTTCCAAACGCCTTCGGTCGGCATGTTGTTCTTCGAAGAGGGGATAGAACGGGGTTTATCCATGAGCTATGTGGAGATTACGAATGAGGAAGCTCGTGTCCTCTTTGACACCCTTTTGGGACTCGCGGAGCATGGACTCGGTGGCTTCAGTGATCTTGCCGTAGTCCAACTCTAGTCCGTTGAGATAGTCGGAGACATCACTCAAGGTGACCTGTGCACCGGAGAGGGTGTCCTCCAAGCCAGCCATCCAAGCTTCAAGGAATCCATGGACGAACCCTTGGACTTGCTTTGCATGGTATGGGTGCGTCACTCGCCACGAACCAGGTGTTAGTGTGGGTGCATCGCTCGCCACAACCACGCATATGCTCTTCCGCTCTAGCAACAACTTCGCTGTCGTAGGCCAATGCTTCTCGAACTAGCTGTGGTTGCTTGACGTGGAGCAACTTCGCTGTCGGAGGCCAATGCTTTGCGAACTAACTGTGGTCGCTTGACAAGGCTTTGATACCAACTGTCACGGGCTTAGAATTACGCAGCGGAAAATCCCGTGCGGCACTTAGGCAACTTGTGGGCAAGGTTGCTAAGTAAGCCTAAAATGTGTGTTTGTCACTCTCAAATGCAAGAGAGACTAGAGAAAGGTGTTGGAAGAGCTTGGTTGGGAAAATAAAGCTTGTATTGCTATAAGGAAAGCTTTACAAGGCTTTGATTACAAATGACTTGGATAGGCTTGGAGTTGCCTTACAAATGGGAGGAGTTACCTATTTATAGGTGAGCCACCTCCTTAAGGAATGTTCTAGACTAATCTAGTCTAATATTGGAGATTAAGTCTCCAGAATATTCTACACCTAACTAGAATGCTCTTACATGTATTTACATGCCTTTACAAGATTCTAGATTTTTCTATACATATCTAGCTATATACATGTGTCTAGATCCTTCCTACAGGCATGTGCAAGAAAGACCTAGAAAACATTAGTGACTAGAGACTTCCAGAAGCTTCCATTGCTAGAAGTGTCCGGAGATCTCTAGAATCTTCCATTAACTAGAGACTTCCGTCCATGCTTTGGAGTGTGTGGAAATCTCTAGATTTTTCCAGCAACTTTGCCTTGTTGTGGGATTTTTAGGCACCTTGGCTGAAATCCGTAATTTGGATCTTGTGGGTCGTGACAGTGTGCATCAAACCCCATTTTGTAGCCAAAATTGCTCTCTAATCACTGTACCAAACCATGCGCTACTTTGCCTCTCCCAGTTTTTTGCGCCAGAAGCAGCGCAGTCACTCTCTTCTGAGCTACTTAGTTGGCAGTTTTTTCTTTTTTTTTTAGTCCTTCAATTTTTACTTAACTCAATCTATCACAGTCTTACCCCGATTAAATCAAACGTATTCCAATTGTATCCTTTTAATTATGTAATGCTTTTGGTTAATTTATATTTGTTTTATTTTAATTATTAATTATATTAATATTTATAATCTACTAAAATTAAGTATATAACCCAAAAATTACTAAATGAGTACTAATGTTCTCTACAAAAATTAATTTCTTAATTTACTAATTTATTAATTTTTTAACTTATCATAATATTATGTTATTTCTTAACTTATCGTAATATTATGTTAATTAAGGGGTGAAATGTTAATTGTTGAGAAATTATAACAAAAGGAATATTTAGATAAATATTTTTTAGAGTAAGATTTGATGTAATGGGTTGGAGATTGTGATGTGAAAGTTGCTGTATTTTGCTGCAAAGTTGCAACAAATTGGTGCAATGAGTTGGAGATGGTATTCAGAGTTAAATGCACAAACTTACCCTGTATTTTGTCTTTATAGAAAAATATTCAACAAATGGTCTTAATAATACAAACAACCCATGCAGTTAGTGGTCAATAGTTAGATTTAACGGTTGACTTTTAAAAGACTAAAAGGCCTCTAGTTATTTTATTATTTTTGATTATTTTATTTAATAAAATAGTTAATAAAAACATGATATGCATTTGAAACAGAGTTCTTTATCGATTCATGTTTAATTTTTGAGTCCAGAACAAAACAAATTAATCTAGAAATTCATCAATCGAATTCCAAAAAAAGAAAAAAAAAAATATCATCAATCCAATTATTCTTCTTCAAAAGTACTTTCACTATTTTTATACCCCAAGCATCCTTCACAGTTTGTCATTGTTCTTCTCTTCTTCAACCTCTTATCTGACCATCTTCCATTGTCCGCAAATACACAAACCGCAGGAGGTTATATCATAATAATAATAAAGAATAGAACAAGACCCAAATCAAATCAAAGGTAAATATATTAGATAAAGAGCTCAAATGTTGGTTTACAAACATTCCCTAGTGGGGATTACACATCCAATAAAAAAATAAACAAAGAGAAGAGTACTAGAGAAAACCCATTGAAGAAAATCTCCTCCAAGAGCTTCCATCTCCATTGCTGTTGCATGTCTCTCCTTTGTCAAGGAAGAGGTCTCCTTTCTCCTTTCAATCTCTTCTAAGAAGGGTGGAGGAAATTTTGATGGTGGTGGATGGTGTGCTCCCATGGAGGAAAACCTCCATGAGAGCTTGAGCATCTCCCTCTCTCTCTCTCTCTCTCTCTCTTAATTTGTATTGAAGAACAAGGATAAGGTGTTTGCGATGTTGTGTAGTTGGATGGTTGGGGATTGTCTTATTTTCAGACCAAAGGGCATATTTAAAGGCCACAAGAGTTAGAGCATGAATTAGGGGTGAAAAGACCTAGTGACACCTGCTAAATTGTGAATTTTGCCTCCAAGCTAGTAGATGTATTACTTCACCTATGACTTTGTCTTGCACTTTGAAGTTACACATGTTACTGTCCTTGGTTGCAGGTTTAGGAATTGCGAGTTTATCTCGCACTTTGGATCCTGCAGAACCTATTGGAGCTTGAGTCGACCATGTAAGTGCGACTTTATCTTGCACGTGTTCGTTGCAGAACTCTCTAGAGCTCGGTGCGACTTTAACCCGCATTTTAATAGGGATGGCAAAATAAGCCATGGGGACCCGCACTTATAGGTTGGGGATGGGTTTCAATTTGGTGGTTATGTGGCGGGGATGAGGATAGATAATAAAACCCACAATGGGTATGGGGCGGGATAGGTTTTATAATCCCCTTCCCTCCCCTCCCCTCCCCTCCCCTCTTAAAATATAATATTTATTTATTTTATTATTTAGTTCAATGCTTATGTTTTAAAATGATTGAATTTATTTGTTTAGTTTTGAGATTTATATTTATGAGATGGTTTTCAATAGTTTTTTGGAATTACATTTTATATTGTATCATATTCATTGGGGTATATATTTACTATATATGTTAGACAAATGGGTTAAATTATGGTGTAAATTAGGTGTGGATGGTGATGGGGAAAGCATAGCCCGCCCTGCTTTATCTATTGAGGGGTTTTATGAGGGGATGAGTTTTCAAAAAATAAATAGGGTCGGGTGCGGGGAGGTCTACCTCACCCCGAACCCGCCCCATTACCTTCCCTACATTTAAGGAACTCGTAAATGTTACGGGTTGTCTGTGTGACTTCAAAGTGCGACTTCATCCTGCAGATTATTTCGCACTTGGCACATAACTTCCAATAATTGTACTTTTGGCCCTAAATTCTCCACTTTAGTGCTCAAACACCTTATTTAGGGAAATTTACCTACACAAGGCTTAAACACGCGTTAAATACAAAATTGCTCGAAAACAAATGCAAAATAGAGGAGATGCGGGCATAAATCTAGTATAGAAACGGTATGATCAACTACCCCCAGAAATCCATCTCCTTTACGTACAAGAATTTCTTATTTCACATAAATACTATTTCCTTTTATGCACAAGTCTTCTTGTAAAGAGAAATCATTTTCCTTCAAGTACAAGAACTTCTAAAAAAGAAATAACTTCCTTTTCTGCTAAAGATTTCCCGTTCCGCACAAATCTCTGCCAAACCGATGTGGGTACCATTGTCTGCAGCACATAATTTCCCATAGCATGAATCTTTAGAATTGGACCAGTGTCTTTATTGTTGTGCAATGCACATTGCAAGGCACAATGGTTTCTTCATTGATGGAAACCGCTCCCTAGATCGCCGTGCAATGCACAGTGCTAGGCATAGCGCAACTCTTATGTCTTCGTTTCATCAGTTCTTCTTAGTCTTCAAACCTACCTTAACCACCAACTACAACCACTACTACAAAAATATTAAAAGACATCGGTGCATAACATCGGTTTTTAGGTAACTAATTTTAAAAAAAAACTCTTAGACATCGGTTCATACACAAATGATGTCTTAAATATTACAGCTGGAAAGGACAACGGTTTTTGAGCAAACCGATATTCTTTAAAAAAACTTTTATACATTGGTTCATACAAAAATGATGTCTTAAATATTGTGGTTTGAAAGGATAATGATTTTTGGGCAATCCGATATGGATTTATTTTACAATAAGATATCGGTTTCCTTTAAAACTCATCTCTTAAATAAGTTAAAAATTATGACATCGGTTAAAGATAAACTGACATGTATAAGTTTTAATTTGTTATATATATTTTAAATAACCAATGTCTTTACATTGTCAAATATCATTAATTTTAAAATAATAAATTTAATTACCAGTAGTTATATAATTAAAATCATTATTATTTTGGATAAGTAAAATTTTATATTTAATAAATTTACTTTTAAATCATTTATTTAAAAAAATTTCAAAATTTTTTTTTTAAAAATTTATTTAATTATTTATTTTGAACCCTCTTATTTCATACTAAGAGATATGTTAATAATTCAATTACTATATAAATTAGGAATCCGAGTCTTACATTTGTTCATTAAATTGCAATATGCAGAGAAATATCTCCCCTGTAATGAGAGTTGTATTTCAAATCATGCTTATTACAATTGATGTCATTAGTCTTTTATAGTGTATAGACCCATAACTTGACTATGTATGTTTAAAAAAAAATTTTTTTTTTATTAAAAGTTCCAATAAATATTTTTTAATATATGTCTGTCGTAGAAATTAAAATTTTGATTAGTTGAATAAATTAAATTTATCTAACAGTTGTTTTTTTTTTTTTATTTTAAATTTTTTAATTTTTTAATTTCTTACAACTCATTTGAGTTATATATAAATATTGTGCAATTGTTAACAAATCAAATCTTGTAGTCAAGCTGTAAAGGCTTAACACTTTGACTTGAGGTTTTAAATTCAATTCCTCATAATAACAATTAATCCTCATTATTATCAGAGGTGGGGTGTGCCATAGTAGTGAACTTCCAAACGTTCCTCTCATCTCCAAGAAGTTTCACATCATTTGATTCACATTTGGTTCACTTAAGAATACATACCAAAAACCTAATATCATACGTTAATTTGATATGGCAATAAAAATGATTTAGATAGTTTTGGCTCTATTGGTGACCCAACAAGAAATTTTGTTCATGAAGTTTATAAATATTAATATCTTATATTAAAATGTGTTTGTAGTCTTCAAAATTGAATAAATTTGCTGAATTTTAATTGCATGTTGCATTCTATATTTTTTCAAGGTGCATTATTTTGTGATTTACGAACATGCATCGTAAGTCGTAACTATCAGTACTGTAAAACTACCATGGTAACTCCTTTTTAAAAAAATACAGAAATACATGTTCGGTGGAAATTGTAAATAGTTTAATAGTCTCCCATAATAAATTTTTTAATAGTATTTTGTAAAACATGTTCGGTGGAAATTGTGTACTTTCGACCTCCAACTTGAATATTGCTTCAGAATTGGCCTTCATCTCTCTTTATAAGAGTCACAACTGAAGAAAAGATTATGCAAAGCCAAAAAAAGAAAGAAAGAGAATGGGAAATCCACATGTACTGGCCATACCTTATCCAGCTCAAGGTCATGTACTTCCTTTAATGGAGATTTCAAAAAGCTTAGCCAAACATGGCATCAAAATTACATTTGTGAATACAGAGTTTGTTCATAAGATGGTCGTTAATAATTCTGATGTTGCGAATTCCTCCATTCGTCTTGTTTCAATCCAGGATGTCAATGATCGAGTTGAAGAAATATTTTTGTGTATGCCAGGGAAAGTGAAGGAGCTTATTGAACAAATTAATGCATCAGACGGTGATAAGATAACTTGTGTTCTTGCAGATAGCCTTCTTGGATGGGCCATGGAAATTGCAGTTGACAAGGAAATCAAGCCGGCAGCCTTCGTTGCTATTTCAGCTACAGCTTCCTTCTCAATATCCAGCATCCCAAAACTGATCAAAGACGGGATTATCGGCGATGACGGTAAGATGAAAATAAATTCCCTTGAAATTTACAAAGTTGAAGCATACACTCGCTTTCATCAAAGGTGGGCTGTTTAATATCAATTGAAAATTTATTTGCAGGAACTCCAACAAAGAAACAGACGATTCAGCTATCACCATACATGCCTGCCATGAACACATCACACTTTGTCTGGGTCGACCGTGGCGTATGGAAAGAGCAGAATTTGTTTTTTGAATATTCATTGAGAAAGAACAGATCAGTAGAATTGGCAGATTGGGTGATTTGCAATTCATCTTATGATCTCGAGCCTGCAACATTTAACCTGAATCCGAAGATCCATCCAATCGCCCCATTTGTGGGAAGCAACCGATCAGGGGACTCTGTAGGAAATTTCTTGCCAGAAGACTTGAGTTGTTTGAAATGGCTTGATGAACAGCCAGCCCAGTCAGTCATATATGTTGCATTCGGTAGTCATACTAGTTTTGATCAAACCCAATTCGAACAGTTTGCATTGGGGCTTCAACTCTCCAACAGACCATTTCTCTGGGTATTGCGTCCTAATATTGCAGATAAACTGAATGATGGTTACCTCCAAGGATTTCAAGAGAGGGTGGGCACTCGTGGGCTCATAATTAGCTGGGCACCTCAACAAAAAGTCCTGGAACATCCTTCCATTGCTTGCTTCTTTAGTCATTGTGGATGGAACTCTGTTTTGGAAGCTATGAGCAATGGAGTCCCTCTCTTGTGCTGGCCTTTCAGCACTGACCAGTTCTTCATTGAACACTATATTTGTAATGTGTGGAAGGTTGGATTGGGGTTCAACCGAGAAGAGGGAGCAATAATTACAAATGAAGATATTATAAATAAAACGGAGGAATTGCTAGGTGATGGGAAGTATAGAGCAAATACGTTAGATCTCAAGGAAAAGCTCTTGAACAGCATCAAACAAGGTGGGAGCTCTAACAATAATTTCGAGGCTTTTGTTGCATGGGTGAAAGCATAGTTTGTTCAGTTTGATAGAGAAAATAGCTTGTGGGTATCGTCACCGGTAAACCCTCACGAGGCTATAACTCGTCCACCAATGACATTAGGGGTTTAAAGGCTTGTGACACATGCTAAGTGCCATCGTGTTTCCCTAATAAAGTGACTTAGATTAAAATTTTGTTTTTTGTTTTCTTTTTTTTGTTTACTTATGTCTTGTTTAGTTCTGCTCGAGGACTAGCAAAATTTAGGTTTAGTGGTATTTAATAACATCATTTATATACATGTTTTTGGTTTCTATTTCCTATGATTTTATGCTTTGTTTTCATGTGAAATTGATCGTTTAATGTGTGGAAGGTTGGATTGGGGTTCAACCGAGAAGAGGGAGCAATAATTACTAATCAAGATATTATATATAAATCGGAGGAATTGCTGAGTAATGGAAAGTATAAAGCAAATACATTGATTTCAAGGAAAAGCTCTTGAACAACATCAAACAAGGTGGGAGCTCCTACAATAATTTCAAGGCTTTTGTTGAATGGGTCAAAGCATAGTTTCTTCGGTTTGATGCTTTCGTCTAAGATTGATTTGTTATTGTTTGCTTGTTTAGTTATAATTTGATGTCATATATATAAATATATATATATATATATATATTTAAATTATTACAATTAATTTTAGATTTGAGAAATAAGATGTAATTTGATCCCACAATCTCAATGGTGTAAGTGTGAGCAAGGGCGTAGACAAAAAGAGACTAAATCGGACTACGGCCAGATCCAAAATGATAGCTTTTAATGAAATCATTGGACTAATACACTGATTTGTATTAAAAGACTTATCCTTTTTTCTTAATTTTTTTTTTATTATTTTCTTTTCTTATTTTACGAAAACAATTTAAATTAAAAAAAAGATCAAAATAACAGTAATATTATTTCCCTCTCCTCTCCGTTGTAGCCCTCAAATAGGATCAACAAGAAACACTAAGACACATAGCATAAGAAGTTAGAAATGATTAAAGAAATGAAGGAGCTAAAAAGGAAGAAAAGCAAAACAATGCACATCCGAGTCAAAATCATTACCTTTCTCTTTTTCATCTTCCTTTCTCTAGTTCTTGGCTCTTAAACGAGATTAGATTTTCGTCATTTCTCCTTTATAAATTTGAACAAAAGAACTCTATATTTAGTATAAAAAAATCATATCAACAAATAATCAATCCTTGAAAGAGTGAAAATTGAACAAATAAGGTATTATTATGTGAGCAACAAATTCGGGTATTCTACCCATGAATTTGCCGCATATTTGGCTATCATCAATCCAGCTGTCAATTTACATAATATAGGGGCTTCTTACAATCCTTGATAGATTTCCAAGATATCAAATTTGTATTAATAAATATGACATAAAAAATCTAGTTTCGTCTAAGAGCTCAATTATGGTAAACAACAAATGCCAAGTGAACGTATTATATTTTTAAAACAGAATTATTATGGCGATGTGATCGAACCAAATTTGTATATGCTTTTGGTCCCTAATTTCGATTCTTATTGTGTGTTCTCGGGTAAAACTGGTCATTTGACATCTTGAATTGACCTTTGTAGGTGATATTGCATTACAATGTCATATGTGCTTAACTTGGAGAATTGTGGGTCAAAATTGCAAAAAGAGGGAAGTTTAGAAGCAGAACATCATGGTTGTTGATATGGTCGCTATATGAAGACTGTGAATCCAAACCAGAGGATGTCTGTTAGTAGGAGAAATTGACGGACTACCAAATCAGCACGATTACCAGAAAATAAGGGAATCAAGGGGGTGATGTGTCGTCAATGATAAGGATAAAATACAAGTCCTGGATGATTGATCTGTCATTTATTGTATATGTTTTAGATCTCCATTCCTCCAATCAATCGCTTATTTATCGAATTATTTAGGGTTTTAATTTGTGCGTTTGAGTATTTTCAGGTATTTGGATTAAATTGTTGTGTTTGGTGAATTTTAGAGCAAAAGGGCAATTTTAGCAAGCTTGAGGGGTTTCTCAACAAAAATTAGTTTTGTGCTCTCATGGCCACCGTGAATTACTGCAATGGTTCCAAGAGCATTCCTATATCAAAGGTGACCGCTCTCATGGCCGCTCTAGAGTTGCGTTGTCAAAGCCATATCGTTCTACAATTAATTGAAGACCGATGTGGCTTTCACAGCTGTAGTGATAGCGGTGAGGCAAGTCCGTGCTGAGGTTGGATTTCTAATCACGTCAGTGACCTCGTGGCTATAAATATATAATGAAATTAGGGTTTTAGTGTTCACATACCCTCCGGACCACAGACTGTTCCACAACACAAATCATCACACAATTCTCTCATCCATCTTTACAGATAGAAGATTCAAAGACAAAGAAGAAGATTTCAACATCAAAAGTTTGGAAGAATTCATTGAAGGCTTCTATATGTTCTATCAATTACTTCTCTTCTCTTTTTTATTTCCATGATGTGTAACTAACTCCAAACTAGGGGATCGATGTGAACCTATGTAATGTTCATGTTATGATTCAAACTCCATATCTTTATTAATCAATTCAGATTTAAATTTGTTCAATTCATTATATGTCTAGAGTCTTGACTCGTATTGATCTACTGAAATTAATTGATACTTGTCTAGGGTTTTGATAATTTGTAAATTGAGATTGCACTAGCGAAATAGGTAATCTTAATTACTTTTCAATTGAATGAGTATGATTGTTCTCGGCATAGGAATTAATGCGAGACCATTTTGGTTCAATAATTCTTGCACGTAATGGGTTCTTGATATTAGCTCACACCTTCGACGAGGGTGAGTTGTGATTGAGAACACGTGGTTAAATCCTAGGAATTAAGGTAATACCATATTTAAGATACGAATGAACTCTAAAATTTGGATTGAATCTATTTAATGGAATTAGTTGATGAACATTGAGTATTGCATATGAGGAGCATCGGTTACCTAGTCTTCCATCTCTTGATCACATATACCAATTCTTTATTAAATTGCTTTTTTAGTTTCATCTAGTTTTAATCCAATCAATCATCAAACAAAATCTCTTGGTTACTTTTAAATTGCTTAGCTTTAATTAAGATTAGTTTAATCGATAATTCATTTTTTCTTGTGGGAACGATCCCTACTTGTTGCTGTACTTTTCTCATGATTCGTGCACTTACGAGTTAGGTTTTTATAACACGATTTTACACATTAATGATCAATAAATGAACTTGAGAAATCCAGTTAGGTTTACCTAAATAATCGGGTCAGAATAACCTAGTTGGGGTAAGCAGGTGATCAAGCCAAAATTGGTATGATTTTAGCCCTTATTTCCGTCTTTTTATGCTTGATTCTCGGGCGTTTCCCCGTATTTAATGTTGTTGAATCAAGTGTTTCAGGTTTACTTAGGCCTCAAGGGCATTTGTAAAGAAGGTGAGGACTTTGGTGCCAAAGGAGCACAAGTTGGCAAAACATGGCATTGTTGCCACTTTGGTGAGGATGTGGTCGCCACTGGCGACATGAAGGCTCAAGTGGCGACAATGTAGGAATTCCAGCGTTGGCATTCCTATGTTGGCACCATTTGGTGACACAATAGCAACACAATCAGGTGTGATGTCGCCATTATGTGTCGCCATGGCGACAAAGAGAAAAACGTCCAGCGTAGGAATTCCAGCGTTGGAATGTCAGCCATTTAAGAGGTGTATTCTTGTCCTTTCATGCCCATTTCATACCCTAGCTTTCCAAACCTATAAACACATCATATTTTATCCTTTGAAAACACTCTTGTTCAACCGAGAAATTCCTTTCTCCACCATTCCTAATCTCACCATTTCTCCTCTCCAATCTCTCAACAAATTACTAGACTCCCTCACCTAAATCATTCCTCTTCCTATTTTCTACATCCCGTTACCTTTGTCACTCACCATTAGATACCCACCTATCTAGACACATCCTCTTTTCTCACTCTTTGCATTAGGATCATCAAAGGAAAGGAAAGAGCAATCATTAAAGAAGGAGGCCCATGAGTGATTTCCTTATCCATTACTTGTTTTCTATTTGTCTGTAACTATGTGTAATTAAACCCCTAATTTAGGGGATAGATGTGAGGAGCATTTGATTATGGGTATTTGCTTAAGCTTTTGTTTTGAATATCTATTTGTGTTCTATTTATTTTATCATTGTAGGTATTTTCATCTGCCCTACATGCCATGAATGTAAAGACAAGAGATATCCCTAAACATGCATCTAGAAGGGTTGTCAAGCCTATTCAACACAAGTCAAGAATCAATATAAGCAATTGAATGAGACAATACTTGGAAATATTAAATACAAGTTAATCAAATAAATAGAACTAGTGTCAGGTTTACATATTTCTCTAATGGGGATACACATCAAATAAAGAAAATACAAGAGAATAGTAAAAGAGAATACCTAAGGTGTTAATCTCGGATCTTCGAGCTCAGAGAGGAACCCAATTGTCATCCTGGATCTCTAAGCTCCATTGAAGCTCCTCCTTCTCATAATCAAGAGAGGATGGCTGAAATAATACTAACGTAGTTAAATTGCTTAAACCTTACCTAGAGGAGGAGGAGGGGGGGGGGGGGGGGGGTGGGTGGGGGATGAATAGGTTTTTACATTTTTTTTCAATCCTTTGAAACAAACATTTGTGTGTCCCTCAAGTTAGCTTTACAAACAACACGTAATCCAAAAATATCCATCCATAGACAATATACTCATGTGATCATTTAGGCAATGTCTACATATATAAGAAGTTGCATGAGGTATAAAACATAAAAATTTCAACAACAAAGAATACTTGTATTATGATATTATTCAAGGAATTACAAGTGTTAACAAATATATCTATACAACAAAGTAACAATATACAAAAGAATAAAGAATATAAGAATGATCGAATATGTATTGCTTTACAAATCACACTTAACAAATCTTGATGCCAAAACTTCACAAGTGATGAATGTACTACAAGATTAAGAGCAAACATATATATACAAGTAATAAAGAGAGATAGGAAGAATTAACACATGAGATTTTTTTAACGTGGTAAAACCTCCAAGGAGGAAACATCCACGGGTTGAACTACAACCATTGGGTACTATATATATTGGATAGTAAATTAGAAATTTCACAAAGTAACCAATCCTAGATCACCTACCCATGTAGAGTTTATGTCTACCCAACCCTATTAGAAATTATGAAATCCCTCAATGATGCGGATCCACCATATATTGGACAATATACCAAACCAACATCGATAGAAGATTAGAAATTCCTCAAGAGTGCATACACATCCCGTGTACCCCGCTCTATTGGAGTCTATGTCTATCCATACACCTAGGCCTACCAATAATGTAGCCAACTCTCTATCCAAGGCACTGATGCCTCTAGAGAGCCTCCCTTGCATAGCTATCCGAACCTTCCCGAACCTAGCCATGACTTCTTACTTGCCTATCCGAGTCATCCAACTCTAAAGAAGACTTCTTGCTTGGCTATTCGGACATCCCATCCTAACTAAGACTTCATGCATTTCATAAGGGCTTTCTAGTGTGATTATGTGAATGCAAAATGATGCAATCAAGTACCTAAACATGTGAAACACAAGTCTAATAGTCTAGATGCAAAAACATGAATTAAACCTAGAGCAAGTGAATACACCTAACACAACAACTCCTAGTTTCATTCAAACAAATAACACTTGAATAGATCATATTCATGAAGCATATATTCAAGATGTCATACACATAGACAATAAAATGCTAGAATCATAAAATGATTTCAATGAACATTCTAGCCAAAGAATTAGAGAAATGATAAAATGATTACTCAATTAAATCCTAGATTTCTCTAAAAACACACATATACAATAATCCTAGATTACATCAATCATATGATCAAAACAAAATTCTAGGTCATTTATCATCAAAATGATTCAATCAAGTCTCAAACAATCTTAGATATTAAACTAATCATAATACAAACTCTCAAACATGTGAAAATCATAGAATCAAAGAAACTAGTTCACATATGTTTCTAATTTGACTTTTGATTAGGTTTGATTATGAAGCTATCTTTATCAATAGCATTCATCATACATATACATACATATAGAAGAAGAAACTCTAAGCAAATTGAAGGTTATAAAAGAAGAAATCTCAAAGATAAGACCGATACCTCAAAATCACAAGCTGTCACAGTTTTCTGAGTTGAACCACTTGCAAACTCAATCAAATTGCTACAAGACAACTTGGTAAAGGTAGAGGACTCAAATAAAAACAATCTCCAACTTGAATCACTCAATTCCGACTTAGTATGAGAAAGTTATGGTGTTTGGAAGGTGAGAGAAAATTATACACATGAGAAATTCTAATTTTTCTTCTTTGAATGGAATCAGAGGGAATGGAGAACTTTTGAAAGGATTCAAGAGAGGTAAAATGACGACCAAACATAGCATGCCACGTCAGCAGACCATGTGGGGCATGTGCGGCACAAGTGGGCAGAGAGGGGTACAGCCTGTGTCTCACACATGGCCATGCAAGGTTGGCCGTTGGCCAATCTTGCTCCTCTCGCGCACCGATCGAGTTCTTCGGCCGTATCCGGGCCTCCAAACTCTGATTTTGAATCCGTCTTTGGATTACAAATGGTGACTCCCTCACGCACAACGAAGACTACAAAAAATTGTAAAAAGATTGAGAATTCATCTCGGAAAATGACGACGAAGACAACTCAATGAATGAGAACGTAAAGTAGTGTAGCTGTATCGTTTGGACTTGAAACCTAATAAATGAGTAGCTGAAATGACCAGGACTCAATAAGGAATCATAAGATATCACGTTCAAGACCAAAAAACAATAAAATGAGAACAAATAGACACCAATTCACACATATATATAGTTTCCTAGACTTAGTCCTAAAACATGCATTTTCCAATGATTATCAATTAAATCTAAAGCATGAGCATATATTGCCAAGTGTGTGAAAGTGTTAAAAAAATGTTGTTCAACTGTGTAGGGACACAAATGAATGCCATGTGTGTGTGTGCCTAGCCTTGTAAGCGGAATGAGGTTTATTTTACCTTTATTGTGAAATAAAGCACATTCCTCTTTGAACAACACCAACTTGCATGAAATGTGGCCGAGTCTTTCTTTAAAGCTTCAAATCATCAATCCTAAGACCACTAATCAATACAAGAAAAACATCACTTTGATATGGAATATATACCAAGACAAACCAAAAACCTAACAGTCTCCCCCTTTGGCAAATTCCATGTCAAAACACCTATACATAAACTAAAACAACTACAAAGAAAATTTAGTCACAATGAGTACAATGAGTTACACATTTCTAGACAAAATTTCCAACAACAAGTCTTGAACTTCATCTTGGTCTTCTCTTGATATCACCAAAAAATAACTTGAAAGCACAAGAATATCCAAGAGACAACACATATGGCAATATTCATTCTTAGGCAAGAAATATAAAACATTTAAGTTCAAATGGATCATGTATGCTCCCCCTTAATACATGCAATCAACAAAATATTCTAGCTAAGATCACCAAAAAATATTACAACCCATAAAGTTCAAACTCGATACAAAAATACACCAAAAAAAAAAGAAACTAAAAATGAGACTAAGCAAGCTAGAAATTATCATATATCTCTCTATATCTCCCCACATTTCTCCCTCTTTTTGACAAGGTATGAAGCCAAAAGGAAAGAGTAAGAAAATATACATCACGACCATTTCCAGCCACTTTTGTCACCAAGGAAAGTTGCGCAATTGGTTGATCTCACATAATGCTTTGAAGTAGATGCTTTGCTTTCCAACTCTTTGATCTTCATATTTTGTAGCACTTAGCATTGAGCTCTTCAATCTTCCTTTGTAATGCCTCAATCATCCTACGTGACTCTTTAACCTCATTCTTCAATTGTGTAGCCCAACTTGAAAGAATATGTGTGCTAGATACATGGCTTGAATCATAAGATTCACCAAATAGCCTAAATGTATCACTAGACTTTCCCTTTTCCTTATATGACATGGTAGAAACACGTCTATCACTAAACTTCTCTAAGGGAGGTAGTAGCACATCATCATCTTGTTTCTTCAACCCTTTAGCTAAACACAAATGAGAGATAAACCCCAGAAATGACAACTTCTTTTCCAAACAAGTTGAACATGCCGCAGTCTCAATATGTTCTATAAGCACTTCTCCAAGATTTATGGGTTTGTTAGTCACTAAGGCATACACAACCTTGATCTTCTCTCTATTAAGTTCGGTAGCATTATTAGATACAACAAGATTAGTACAAACAAATAAATGCCAAAAGACACTTATCTTAGTCAACTTACTTTGCTTAATAAAAGCACGCTTTCCCCACTCAAAATCAACATTGTCACATAGAGTTTTTCCCATCAAATCAAGGTTCTCCAAGACACCAACTTTAAGGAAATCCGATTCAATATCATTAGACAATCCTAGAAACTCATTCAATTTCCAAGCGTTAACTCTAAAGACAACACCTCTCATATCCATAAGAGCATTTTGAAAGGTAGTACTATTCTTGAATATACAATAGAATTCTTTAACCATGGTTTCATTAACCAATCCTAGCATTTTGATCAAAGTACAACAATTCCTATCACTGATAATCTTATGGACATAAGAATCAACACAAGAATCTAAATCAATACCTTTCTCTTGAATAAGCTTTTTGTCCCCAAAAATTCCCAATTGCTTTGACTTGTCGGCTTTAGACTTCTTGGAAGAGAATGAAGGTTTTGACTTGTCAACGGGATTTATAGGATTGCTAGTCCTAACTTTCTTTACTTTTCCCATGACCTTGTATTATACAAACACTAAAAACAAATATGAGTGGAAACATTAAGCACGTTAGTGACCAATAAACATATATCAAAGACAAAACATCATCATCATTATTTTTGAATAAATCAATATGCATATCAAGAATTAGCATAACATCTTAAAGATTTATCAAAAACAAGAATAATGCCAACAAACAACTATCTTGAAGCACATGTGAACATATCATAAAAGAGAACACAAATTTAGCATATTATGCTCCCCCTTGATAAATGCCCCATCTAAGATTTAGATAGACAATTTGTTCACAAAAAATAGCCACACATTCACATCACCAAGCAATTTCAATATATATTTCAAATAAGCTCCACATATCAAAGAGAGTTACAACAAGATTTTCAATCACTCTCATATGTCTTCAAAAATTGCTAAGGTATCAAAATACCAAATAAGCAAAAATGAGTGTGTGAATATTTTGCTTCAAATATATGAAAATAAGTAATTTGATAATCAAACATGCAAACAATTTCAACAACTATTCATCTTAAGTCATTCCATAAAAAGGTCAAACCGATTATCATCCGGAATTTTGCTTTAAAAGAGAATAGATTTCAACAAGTGAGCATTGTGTGTGCATGTGGCTCATTATTTCATTTCTATTTGACAACCCGAGCTGATTTGATTATTCAACTATACTCCATAAAGCCTTTTGTTTTGTTTTAGGTTTGAATCAAAGATTATTTTTTTATTTTTTAAAATTGATTATTTTCAACACTTCTTTGGTTTTTTCTAACATAAACCTTCATGACGGCTTTCATTCATCACAATGGCGTAGCCTTTTCCTACATTGGGCTGCTTCACAACCAATGTGTGTAGCCATTTCCATAAAGGTGCTCGTTGAGTTTTATGTTGCCGAAGCAAATGGATACCAACCATAGGTCATCTTTAAATGTACTAGTCCTAGGACTTCAAGGTGTATCCACAATTTACATATATCAAACTCAACTTACTCAACCAAGCATACAAGAGAAGCAAAGTGCATTTTTGAAACCAAGTTTTTCGGCTTAAAAGCACATGATCAAAAAGCAAGTAAATAGACTTACTTAAGATCTCTACTTCTTAAGAGAGTAGCTTTCAAAGAATATGAAGCTCATATTTTTCAAAACATGCCACTCAACAATCATACAAACAATAACACACATCATGATTAAGATCAATGTGAACAAATATCACAAAAAGATCTTAAATAAGCAAATTTCAAGAAGGACCATATAAACACTATATTAGTTCTCTAATATGACATACTTCATGAAGTGGTATAAACAATGTGTTGAGAGATGAAAATTAAGAAAGCAAGCAACATGATATAGAGATACCTTCGCAAGCTATTTTCATCAAATGCAAGGCCTTCACCTATTTTAGGAGTCCTCTTGGCTTGTTTATCCACATGACAACAATTTATAGGTGTGTCGATTTCAAGAGACTAAAGACTATGCATTTCAACTCAAACAACAAAAATATTGACTTTCTCCAAAAGTCATAACATGATTGTCACCATATAGATTTCATAAAAACAACTTGTTAAAAGTTAATCAATGGATTTAGACCATCATAACACAAATGTGAGATAGCTAAGTTCATGTCATGTTATAGAGACACAAAACAAACAAGCTAAGTGTCTTAACAACATAACACTAATCTTAAAGCTAACTCACATATGCATCTTATACTAATGGTAAGAGCAATCACCCTTGACAAACTTTGTCTTGGGTGAACCTACAGAAACACTATCAAGATTCCTATTGACAACAATGTTGTATCTAGAATGAAGACTTTCTATGACTTGCTCAACAAGAATATCATTGATACTCTTAGCTTCAACATTGATAGCAATACAAGCTTTGCCAATATTAGCAAGGTTTTCTTTCTTCTCAAATTATTAACATGCTTTTTGACATTTTCATGCTTTCCATATTCAAAAGCTTTAGCATGCTTAAAATGAGGCACAGTCTCTTTATTCCTAGATGCATTTTCTATTTCGTAATATTCAATGAATTTATAGCACTTGGGCTTGACCTACAGTATTGCAAAAATGACATATGGGAACAAAAAAAAAAAGATTTTACCTTCCGGAGTTGGAGAAGCAAAAATGAGAGTTCAAAGAGGTACCTTGTTCTTCAATTTGTTCTTGGTCTTGGAGCGTCTCTTCTTAGGAGCTTTCTTGTCAACAATGACATTTTCCTCGCTTGTAGGAAATGATGCTTCTATGAGCTTCTCCTTAACTACCAAGACGCTTGAGCCTCCTAATGACAAACTAGAGATGATCCTATCCTTCTCAAGAACAACCCTTTCAAATTTTCTAAGATTCTTGGCAAGATCATTCTTTTCACCCAAGAGCCTCCGAGTTGTTGAAACAAACTCATCCACCTATATCTTGATCAAATCATTCTTCTCAACAACCTTTCTTAAGGCTACCTTCAAATCTTCTTCAAGGCATTTCACCTTATGATCACACCAAATATGTTGCATATTTCAGCCCTAAAATCCATGTCCTTTGCGTCATTTTCTTGCATTTTTGTGTCACTTATGGGCTTTATGTTCTTAATTGCAAGCATTTATCCATTTCGGGCGTTTAGAGCATATCGCGAGACTTTTGGATGAAAATGGTACCAAAAAGGGGCTAAAGTTGGACAAATGGCATCAGAGGCATCATTCAAACCCGAGACCTAACATCTAAAGATAGGTTAAAGTGCGGGTGAGTGCGGGTCCCACCTACACTCTCACCCGCACTATTGCCTAGATCCGAGGCCTTATAGCTGCAAACTTAATAAAGTGCGAGTGAGTGCGGGTCATCCACTCGCACTATCACTCGCACTCTTGCCTAGATTCGAGGCCTGATAGCTGAAAACTTGATAAAGTGCGGGTGAGTGCGGGTCATCCAACCGCACTCTCACCTGCACTCTATCCCTGACCAGAGAGCTAGATGTTGCAGGATTCACTAATGTGCGGGTGAGTGTGCGGTTCCTGGATCCCTAAACCGCACTCTATCGCGAACCAGTGCGTTTTATAGAGTTTTGTGACCTATGTTTTAGGGAGTATAAATAGAAAGTGTTGTAAATCATTTTAGAGAGCTTTTACACTTAGAAAAACTCTGAAATTGTAATCTAAATCGAAGAATACATTTCTTCTCATTTCACTCATTTCTACTCATCTTAAAGGGAACTTGAAGGAAGAAGATGATTTGCAAGGGTTATTTCTCCATCCTTTCTCTTATTTTCATTATTGTAATGAGCAGCTAAATCCCCTTTAAGGGGTTGATGGATTAGTTTGTTTGATGTTGGGCTTTATATATATACACTATCTCATTTATATTTCTATCTTTCTTGGTTTTATTCATTAGTATGAATGGTTTTCATTTGGTTTGCTTGACTTGGATACACTCTCTTTGCAAGTTTATCTTTGGATTCTATTTGTGTAGACAATTAAATCTACACTCTATTTGGTTGTTTATTGCTTATGTTAATAGATGGGATTCTCGGAATCCCGGCTCGATGACCACGCTCTTTATCTAATCTTAAACGAGAGTCCGTCACTATACACCCTAGGATGACTCTTGTGAGAGGATTAGAAGCTAACTCTATACACCCTAGGTTGGCTACCTTAGTATTCGGTAGAGCCCCTTTTAGACAGTGAGCGTTCATTGTATGAATCCTAAACGAGCAACTAACTATATACACCCTAGGTTGATTGCTCGGAAATGATCGTTCCCTAGTATGAGGCCTTCTCTATACACCATAGATTGGCCCTTGCTAGGGATAGAAAGCCAACTCTATACACTCTAGGTTGGCTATGGTTGTTAAAACGTGCATATTTTCGTGTTGTATACAATTGCCCAATATTAGCTTACTAGTTCGTCAATTCCTTAGTTTCCATCATTTCTATCTACATCCCATTTGCATTCCATTCTTAGTTACTTTTCTAGTGTTATCTTATAGTGTTTGCTCATCTACAATTTAACACATTAAACCATTTACTTTCACAGCATTAATATTACTTAGATTCTTATTAGTTTGAGTTATTCCCAATCCTTGTGGACGACACCCCACTTACCGCCATACTTGTGTTTTACAACCCATTTAGGGCTTTATGAGGTTATATAAATATTGTTTGACGAAGTCATTTACACACACACAAACGACCTTTGTCAAATTGGCGCCGTTGCTAGGGATTGACATGTTTAGCTTTGATTAGTTAGTGTTTGAGTAGTATTTTTGTTTAGTCACATTTCATTTTTAGTCTATTTGTTTCTTTTTACGTCGTGCGGTCTTTGTTGTGGAATTTCAGGATTCTAGGTTTATGCACGGGAGAAGATCGTTAAGGAGAGTATTTTTACCAGTCAACGATAACATCAATAAAGTAAGAAGAATAGTAAATCAGTTTGAGGGGATTATGGAAGCAAGAAACCCTTAGAATCAACACGATCAGAATATGGGAGACAGAAATCCTCAGAATCAGCATGAACAACATGCTTATGGGTCGAATCAACATGATCAACAATTGGGTCTCACCATGGGCGTGTATACACTCCCCTTTGTAGGAAATGTGCCTACGGCAATAGTACTTGATGATGTGGTGAGGCAATACGAATTGAAGAATATGCATATTGGTCTTCTTCTAACTTTCAGTGGGAGAGCTATTGAAGATTGCCTTCAATTCATGAAGCAGTATGAAGCCACCTTAGAGACTTTTTCAGTGATGGCTCGCCAAACAGTGCTAACAAAGGAGCAACTTCACCTTAGATGCTTCCAGTATTGTTTGAATGATGGGGCTATGACTTGGTACATGAATCCGAGGCCAGGTTCATTGGTGACATGAGGCAAGGTATGCAAGGTTTTCTTCAACAAATTTTTTCCGTCACAAATGGAAAAGGACCTCGGTTAAAGATAACATCCTTTTATGAGGAGGAGGGTGAACCCTTTCATGAAGCATATGAGAGGTTTAACTTGTTGCTCGCTCAGATGCCACCACATAATTACCCCCTAGAGTTGAAGGTGAATTCCTTCTACAGTGGACTTTTATCTATCATGCAAATGTTAGTGGATAATGCGTGTAGGGGTACAGTCGCAGATAAGAGAGCAGCCAATGCTTTTGATATTTTGGGAAAGATTGCCCAGAACGCACAACAAAGGACATCAAATGTGAGAAAAGGTGGAAGGCTAGAAGTTTGGGTGGACACCTAAATACAAATTCAGATGTCAAGGATGAATAAGGAAATCCAATCTGTTAAGGAGCTCATAACTAGGAATATAGGACCATCCCATGGAGTGAGTCAAGTCATGAGAGAGATAGATGGGGGAGAAGAGCAATTTCTTAAAGAGGAGGAAGCCCAAGCCCTTGGGGAATTCTAGAGTCGAAGGAATGACTCGTACTCAAATACATACAATCTAGGGTTTAGAAACCACCCTAATTTGACTTGGTCTAATAACAACCACCTAGGTGCGAACAACTCCCAAAATGCGAACAACTACCAAAGTGGTAACAACAGTCAAGGATACCAAAATCGTGGATACAATAGGTACAACCAAGGAGGTCCTAGTAACAACACTTAGTGGGGTAGTTCGAGTAACAACCCATCAACCAATTTCAACTCCCAAGCACCCTCAAACCAATCAAAAGACAAGTCATTGGAGGAGATAGTCAATACAATGATCAAAACAGTTGACATTGGTTCTGAAGCCCTCAAGAACACTTTGCATGCATTAAAACAGAGAATGACAGCTTACATGTAATCCAACGATCAGAGAGCTAATGGTCATGGAGCTTCGTTAAAGAAGATGGAAACCCAATTGGCACAGATTTTTGAAGCATTGGTTAAGCAGAATAAAGGGAAGTCAACTTGTCTCGATGAGCATATTAATGTGCTAGAAGTGGTTGAGAAGGAGTTTGAGAAAGCGGTAGGACGAGAGATTATACCCGACCAAGTGAGAGTTCTAGATCATTCCACTAAGGTGGATGTGGAGAATTTGGTGAAGGTCGCACAAGATGATGAATGGGATAAGGGTGAAGGGTGCCCTAGTAAACTTACGGATCCCGAAAGTTTTGTGATAGATGTCACTATAGGAAACTCGCTGAAAATGGGAGCAGTGCTTGATATGGGAGCTAGCATCAATATGATTCCATTGGAGTTGTACAAGCAATTGAAGATCCAATCGATCAAGCCTACTTCCATGACTCTCATTATAGCGGACAATTCTCCCACAACTTCGGTTGGTGTAGTTGAAGGAGTCTATGTGAATGTGAACGTTAGTTCCGGTGGATTTCATTGTAGTAGATACAAAGATAGGTGGATCCTATGATAGAGATTGGAAGTTACTCTTTGGGAGGTCGTTTATGGCCACAACTGGGATGATGGTTGATATCTGTTCTATGAATATTTCGTTCAGTTGTGGAGGTAAAAGTGTGAATTTCAAGGTTGACCGTCCGATGATTGCCTATTATTGGAAACGCCAAAGTCAAAGAAGAAGATAAGCAGAGTACTCACTCTCGTGCAAGCTTTTAAAGGTGTAATTGACATGGAATTGGGCAACTAAGATTGTTTGAGAGAAAAAGGGGAGGTTGAGCTTGAAGAGGAAGAATTGGCTTCAACCATTTTTGAGGAGATAGGTGAGCTAGAAACAGACAACAAAAAGCTCAAACTAGAAGTAAGGTTGTTAAAAGTCGAGAATGGGATGTTAAGAAAGAAAGTTCATGATTTCTCATCATTAAACAAAGAACTAAGAGAGCAAGTTTTGATGCTTGACATAAAGGAGAAGGAAGTCTCCTAGAACTTAGAAGATTTGGCCAAGCTTGCAGAAGAGTTTGAGAAAGAGAGTGTAAGAAAGTTGAGAAAGATGCTTATGGGGGTTGAGAATTCAACCAATGCCACAATAGAATTGCAAGCACGTTTGGCCAAGAAGGTGGAAGAATTGAAGCTCGCCAAGGTCAAAGAGTGTGACTTTATTGTCCTATTAGACATGGCAAAGATTGAGTTGAAATCCCGCCAATTTTGGAAATATCATAGCCCCAACATCAATAACCAAACAGGGAGTTTGCCTAACCATTCATTCACTTGTTATTTTTGTACCAAAAAAGGGCACACTAAGGCTCGTTGCTTGAGTTTCAAAAGATTTAAACAAGTCAAATGAGGTCAAACAAATTTCGGTTAGTAAGGATTTGCTAGGCCAAGTGAAGAAAGTGGGGATAGATACAATCTCTAAGCCATTGAAACCCATTTGGGTAGTCAAGAAGAGTGTGCCCCCTAATTTGGTCAAACCACCTTTGGTTGACCATGTCTCACTTTGAGTTCATTAAACCCATTTTTAGAGTTAGTTTAATATTTTTGCAATTTTATTTTGGTTAGTGGTAAGTATTGGTTCTAGATGGTATTTGGATTATAGGGCCTCGAAAATTGTTGATTGTGGTGTTTCGTTACAAGTAGAAGGAATAAGAGAAGTTGCAAAACTAAAACTAGGCAATAGTGCGGGTCAGTGCGGGTAGTTCACCCGCACTCAATCCGCACTCCAAGCAATAGAGCATATCATGTATAGAGTGTGGGTCCAATACGGGTCACTCACTCGCACTCACCCGCACTCAGCGTGTTAAATATAAAAACAACAGGTCGTTTCCTAGGGCTCTACCACCCACAACATAACAAACAAAACCACCCCACCTCTTTCTCTCCTTCTCTACAACCCTAAGGTATTTAGTGTGCTCCACGCTTCAATTTTTGGATCATTAAGGTATGAAGTACTCCTCTACTTTTGTTTACATTCCTTTTCTTTTACAAGTTCCTCTCTTTATGCTAGATTTTCATTGTTCAAAAATGGGTCACTGAAACAAATTACGGTGTGTTCAATATTAATCTAGGAGGGGGTGGGGGGTTAAATAGATTTTAACTACTTTTACCCAATTTTCGTGTATAGTTAAGATTACGAAAATACCCCTAACAAGTCAATATAATATAGCAAATGCAATATGGTGCGTGAAACAAATAACGGTGTGCCTAATATTAATCTGGAGGGGGGGGGGGGTGAATAGATTTTATCCGATCTTACCCAATTTTCGTTATAGGTCAAATTGACAAAAATACCCCTAGCTAGTCACAATAATATCACAAATGTAATATGTGCGGAATTTAAATAACACGTGATATTTACGTGGAAACCCTTTCAAAAAAAACCATGGGCTGTTATGTGAGCCATACACGAACCTCGAATCCACTAAATGTGTTAAAGATCACAACCTAATCTCGAAAGTAATCACATACCTACCTAATCCCGGTATAAGTGGACCTAGTCCAGTTGCTTGCGATCTAAACAACCTACTCCCGGAAGCTACACACAAGACTCACTTCTCAATGAAGAAATAGAATGGCCTAAGTGAATATATGATGATATTCAATGAACAAACAAGGCTAGGGAGCCTTAGATGCTTATCTAGGATGATAAATATGCAATAAAAAGTAATCCTAAATATCAATAGCTAAATGACATGTCAAATAGCTTAGCAATCAAGATTAAACACAACCTAGAAAGCTATCACAATACAACACTTAATCATTTCATCACAAACAATCTCTATCTTGTATCTAGCATGTGTTCTAAAAACATACAAGTGAATAAAGAGAAGACTTGTTAAGAAAAACACTAAAATTAGATGAAGTTAGTGAGACTCTTACCAAGCAAGATGTGATGATGCAAAACCATGCATGGATGCATTCTATGTGAGCATAAATGATGCAATAAGAAGTTTGATGCAAAAAGGAAATGCTTTGAGTGATTAAAGGTGAGTTTTTGAGAATTTTTGGCTCTTAAAAAGTGTTATAAGAAAAAAAAAAATCTGCTTTTGGAACTCTTGGGGAGGACCAAAAATGAAAGTGGGATATTTATAGGCTCCTAACAAAACTGCAGCGTTTTGCACTTTCACGCAAGGTGGATTGCCGCGGTCGTTAACAGCTGCGGTTGACCCCGCGGCATAGAGAATGTATCTCTGTCGCCTGCGTGTCGCAGTTGATCCAACCGCGGCACTACAACCGCGGTAGAGAAGGTCGATGCCTTCTCATGCAGCTTCTCACACATAGATCATGCAATAGGTGCAAGTGTGTAAGTGAAGTGAATGCATCATAATGCCTAACATGTTATGGCATTTAACTAGCAAGATGCAAACAATTAAACATGCAAGAAGAGAGATTAATGAACGTTAATGCACATAATATAAACACGCACAACATACAAGAAAAGACATATGCATGTGTTGTGGGTGTGTGCTACTTTCTCTTCAAAGCAAGTAAGCACTTAAAAATTTACCTTTGAAGTGCTTGATCTCTTGAGGTCTTGAAAGGGACTTGATGTTAAATCTCAAACACCTAAACTACCCTTACATTTAAACCCCAACATGTGGTTTGTCAACGAAATAAGCCAATCAAATAAATGAGACCTTACAATCTCCCCCTTTGGCTATTTCATGACAGAACCACCACTCACATTGATTCCTCACAACAAAGTAGAAACTATGGGACAACAAAATATTCTACATTACAAGGATATAATAAAGTAAAAAAAATTAAGTCTTCAATCTTTTGTAGAATTATCAACCCTTCAAAACAAAATTTCTACACGTTCTAGCTTAATGAAATGTGAGATTAATCAAGTGAGAATATAAACAAGCATTTGCATTATAAGGAATTATAGCACAACATCATGCAATGTATGTGAATGCAATGCTCCCCCTCAAAGGGTTACTCCCCCTTAATGTGTATTCTCCCCAACATGTTACCCCTTACCATGTTACCCCTACCATATCCTACTCCCCCTTTTTGTCATGAGATGGGCAAATGGGAGTATTCCCTAAACGGGTCACTTGTAGCAAAGAGAGACAGAAGTATACATGTCATTTGCATAATCATATAAAGCACTTTATGCAACTCAATCAAATGGAGAGATACAAGGAGATTTATTTTCAATGAAAATGTGTGATTAAAATGTTTTGCATGCAAGACATATTGCATTCAAGTGCAAAAATCAATGGAATTTGGCAAAGCAAAATGACAAAGGTTTCCTATAAGAATTCAAACCAATTTCACCATTTATCATGAATAAAAGCAAGGATATAGAGAATTTATTGATTTCAATTTTAGAGAACTATATCCAACTTTATAAGCGAAACATGTCATGAGCAACATTGCACCCTATTTGATTTTTCCGGATAAGATATTCGTATGATAGTAGACATGTTCAACAAATAAAGAGAGAGAGACATTTTTATTTTCATTTGAGTCTCATTTGCTTTTTCACACATTGTTTTGCATTTAAGAAATGCAATCATCAATTCATGCTTTTTCATATTGAGCATGTTACTAAAAAGAATCATCATGTCATGGAGATCATTGTAGGTCATTCAAAAGTATTTCCTAAGTAAATCTTCTAGTCCAAAAGTGCATGTTTGAACATAAATATGACATGGATTGCATTCAAAGCAAGGTTCACACTTATAGAAGAAAAACATATCAATATATGTGCAACAAAGATACTCAAGCAATTAAAAAAGGAGCATAAAAATTTTCAAATATTGCATGAAACAAGTATGCAATTGCTCTCTTTGCTTGAGTTCCCCATATGGGGTCAATCACCAAAATATATCACTCTACAAGACATATCCCAATAGATCTACTAAGTGTTTTAAATCGAGTGGCATCTAAGGGTTTAGTAAATAAGTCCGCTAGTTGATCATTAGTGCCTACATGTTCAAGTACTATGCATTTATTTTCAACAAGCTCTCTAATGAAGTGATGACGGATGTTATATGCTTAGTCCTAGAGTGTTGAACCGGATTCTTGAAAATATTAATAGCACTCATATTATCACAAAAGAGAGTGAGTGTACCTTGGTTGAATCTGTAGTCGACTAGCATTTGCTTCATCCATAGAAGTTGTGTGCATTCACTCCCCACGGCTATGTACTCGGCCTCGACCGTGGACAAGGAAATCAAGTTTTTCTTCTTGCAAAACCAAGACACCAAGTTGTTGCCTAGAAAGAAGCAACCGCCCGATGTTCTCTTCCTATCATCATAATTTCCTGCCCAATCCGCATCACTAAAGTCAACTAAACTAGCATTAGTGTCAAAAGAGTACTAAATCCCATAGTTGGATGTCCCATTCACAAAGTGAATGATTCTATTAACGTAAGAGAGATGGGACTCCTTAGGATCCGCTTGTTACCTAGCACACACACCTACACTAAAAGATATATCGGGCCTACTTGTGGTCAAATAAAGCAAGCTACTAATCATGCCCCGATATAGAGTTTGTTCAACACTTTTTCCACTAGCATCCTTGCTTAGCTTTAAGTGGTATTCATAGGTGTATCACAATGTTTGGCCTTTTTTAGACCAAACTTCTTTATTAGGTTTTTGGCATATTTGGCTTGGGTTATAAAAATGCCATCATTTAATTGCCTAATTTGCAAACCTAGGAAGTAACTTAGCTCACCAACAAGACTCATGTCAAATTCATGAGATATAACTTCAACAAATTGTTGGACCTTGGTGTTGTTGGTGAAGCCAAATACAATGTCATCAACATAGATTTGAGGTATAAATAACTCATCTTTGTTTCTCTTGATGAATAAGGTCTTGTCAACATTACCTCTTGTGTAGTCATTGTCGACAAGAAATTGAGTGAGGCGTTCATACCAAGCCCTTGGTACTTGTTTCAATCCATATAGAGCCTTCTTGAGGCGATAGACATGGTTGGGGTGGTGAGCATCCACAAACCCCTTAGGTTGTTTAACAAACACTTCCTCTTGCAAGAAGCCATTGAGGAAGACACTTTTGACGTCCATTTGGTGCAATTTAAACTTATGCACACAAGAAATGGACAAGAGAAGCCTAATAGACTCTAAACGGGGCAACGAGAGCAAATGTCTCCTCAAAGTCAATACCTTCAATTTGAGAGTATCCTTGTGCAACAAGTCTAGCCTTGTTATGCACTATATTGCCATCCTCATCGGATTTGTTCCTATAGATCCACTTGGTGCCTATCATATTTGTGCTTTTAGGCCTAGAAACTAGAGTCCAAACCTCATTCCGTTAGAATTGGTTTAGCTCTTCTTGCATGGCAAGAACCAAAAACTTATCATTCAAGGCCTCATCAACCTTTTTAGGTTTAATTTGAGAGGTGTAACAAGTGTAGCTAATAAGATTAGTCATTTGACGTCTAGTCCTAACACCCTCATTCACATCTCTAATGATGTCATCTTTATCATGGAGCTTTCTTACCCATGGAGCGTGTTCATTAGAGTCCAAAAGAGGGACTCTATCTAGATGTTGAGTTACCACTTCATGTAGGTTAGACGTCCCAACATTGGGAGTCACCACTATTTTCTCCAAAGAAGAATCATCTACAACAACAACCTCCTCCTCATGGTTACTAGACTTGAGCCTTTAATCTTCAATGACAACATTGGATGATTCCATGACGCTTCGAGTTTTCAGATTGAAAACTCTATAAGCTTTACTATTCAAGGCATAG
Organism: Acer negundo; assembly: GCA_035582765.1. NCBI lineage: Eukaryota > Viridiplantae > Streptophyta > Magnoliopsida > Sapindales > Sapindaceae > Acer > Acer negundo. The sequence continues at coordinate 19,078,509 of CM069241.1, read as the reverse complement.
CCAATGAATAAACCCTCATCACTCTTAGCATTGAACTTGCCAAGTTGATCACGGTTATTCAAAATGTAGCATTTGCTTCCAAAAGTGTGGAAGTAGCTAAGATTTGGTCTCTTACCTTTCCATAAGTCATAGGAGGTGTTTATTGTTCCGGGCCTTAGGAAAATTCTATTCCCTATATAGCAAGCCGTATTGACGGTTCGGCCAATAGGTTCCTAGGAACATTGCGGCTTAGCAACATGACACGGGCCATTTCTTGAAAGACCTTATTCATCCTCTCAACAACTCTATTTTGTTGAGGTGTCCTAGGAGCAGAAAACTCACGGGAGATGCCTATACTATCACAATATGTTTCGAAAGAAATATTCTCAAATTCCCTCCCATGGTTACTTCTAATCCGTTTTATGCTTTTAATGTCTGAATTCATTTCATTTTGAATTTTACTGCAAAGCATTTTAAACTTATTAAAAGTTTTGGATTTTTCTTTAAGAAAATATGTCCATGTGAACCTAGAGAAATCATCAACACAAATAAAAATGTATCTCTTTCCACCTGAACTCACGGTTCGCATAGGACCCATGAGATCCATGTGGAGAAGCTCTAGGGGCTCCTTGGTGGAGAGATACTTGCCCTTTTTATGCATGCTTTTGGTTTGTTTTCCTTGTTGGCAAGGTCCACAGACTCCATTGGCTTTCTTCCCAAGCTTAGGGAGGCAACGCACATAATTGAACTTTCCAAGGGTTCGTAAATCCTGAAAGTTTATATGGCCAAGTCTTTCATGCCACAACTCAATTTGCTCATCCATGGACACATTGTTAGAGACTATTCTATCTTCAAGACAATAGCAATTGCGCTAGATCTCATACCTTTTAACAAGGTTTGTCCATTAGGCAATAGGATAGAGCAATCATCTTTACTAAATAAGACAGAAAGTCTTTCAACACATAGATGTGAAATGCTAATCAAATTTGCTTTTAAGCCATGAATAAACAAAGCATTGGACAAGGAGGATAGACCGAGAATGGAAATGGTTCCTTTCCCTACAACTCTTTTTTTGGATCCATCACCAAAGGTGACACATCCTCCTTCCTCCATGACAAGAGTCTCGAAGAAACTCTTGTTTCCCGTCATGTGCTTAGAGCACCCACTATCTAGATACCAAAAATTAGAAGAATTTGCTCTTAAAGCAATTTGTGCAATATGGCAAACATTTTCATTCTTTCTAATCCATTTAGATATTATCTTTTTTTTTTTCTAGTGGTTTTTGGTACATGGGCTCTAGATGTTCTAGGATCATGCAAATCAATTTTCTCATTCCTAGAAACATGCATCATGGCTCTATTCTTTCTTTTTTCAATCATGCTTCTAGTTCTATACATTTTAATATATCGAAATCAATTTGGGCTAATATGACCCTTAAATCCATAAAAAATGGCATGTAGGAATGAAATAAGGAATCATACCTTGTCCTTGTTCACGTATGGGAGCTTGTCCATGTCTTCATTGTTGAATCGGTCTAGCTTGCTTCCTAGCTTGAGGTTGCATGATAGGTCTCTTTCCCTTGTGAGCCATTTGTTGAGGAATGTTGACTTGAGGGACCCTTGTGAGTTGAGATTAAGGTTGCCTCCTTGGCACTACCTTCGCTTGTGCATTATGAGAACATTGTCCTAGTTCTAACTTCTTCCTAGGAGTTTGCACAAATGAAGCTTCTTGGTTCCTCAAACTCTTGACAAATATGGTCTTCTTAGAAGTGGAGGTCTCCTTACCATCTTCAAACCCAATAACTCTTTTGTCACATGGACTATTTCCAACACCAAGTATATGATCAATCTTCTTGGTGCTAGAATCTATCTTAGCTAAAGACTTTTTGACTTCTTGAAGCTTCCTCTTCAAATCTTCTTCATTCCTTTTAGATAAGACTAAGTCCTTTCTTAGCTTATCTTCAATTTTCTTCAATCTTTCAACTTGTTCACTTAAGTGGTCATTATGAGATGAGAGCTCAAGATTTTCTTCTCTCAACTTTTTTATCATTTTAGAGGTCTTCTTTTCTAAGCTCTTGAATTCGGGGTGGTGTTCAATAAGAACCTCTCTCTCCATATCCATTTGTGGAGTGAGTTGATGAGTCATCTTCACTTGAGTCATTTTCCTTTTGACTCTTTTCCTCTTTTTCACTTTTACATTTGCTCTTATGAGAGGAGGCAAAAGCTATGAAGTTAGCCACTTCATCATCTGAAGATTTTTCTCCTTCAATGAAGTCATCACTACTACCATTCCATGTGGCGGCCATAACTTTACCCTTTTTCTTGACCAAGTGATTTGCATATTTGGGGGCAAAATGACCTCTACCACCACACTCAAAACATTGGACCCCTTTCCTTTCGGTCTTCTCTTGCTTAGGCTTAAACTTGTTGTAGGAATTGTTTTTCTTGTGGATCCAAAATCCTTTTTCTTAAACTTCATAACCTTCTTGAACCTTTTCAAAAATAATTCGAGGTCTTCGTCCGAGTCATTCTTTTCCTTTTTTTCATCCTTGGAGACTTTCAAAGCAATTCCCTTTTGCTTTTTAGGAGGAGTAGATTTAGGAGCCTTCCTAGACTCGTAGGCGAGGAATCTTCCAATTACCTCGTTCGACGTCATATCCTTATATCCACTATTTTCTTCTAACGCCATCACTTTTGATTCAAACCTATCGGGGAGATACCTCATGATTTTCTGCTTGACTCTCCTATCCGAATACGGGTCTCCGAGTTGGTGACTTTGATTGATGATATCCATCAACTTGATTTTGAAATCATTGAAGCATTCGTCCTTCTCCATCATAAGCAACTCGAATTGAGTTTGAAGGACTTGAAGCTTGGATTCCTTTACCACATCGGTTACTTCATGTGCAATTTGCAAGATGTCCCAAGCCACTTTCGCCATTTGAGTATTTTGAACTAGTTTGCACTGATTTTCGTCCATTGCACAAAGGATGGCATGCATAGCCTTCCTATTCCACCGTGAAGCCTCAAATTCTTATGGACTCCATTGAGTCTTTGGCTTCAATACTTCTTCTCCTCCACCCGCGGGAGTCATCATAGGTAGATCATATCCATCTTCAACCGCCATCCATGCACGATCATGAATTTGACATATGTTGGATTCCATTTTCCCTTTCCATTGGGAATAGTTCATGAAGTCTCGTGCTAGAAGGTCTCTCGTTGTTGCCACCATTTCCACTCATTATGTTTAATGAATGAAATGAAATGTATGCAAAATGCATGTATGAGCAAAACAACACACAAATGCAAAACACACCAAAATGAGCAAGGAGCACCTAAGTATATCTAAGAACCTGCTCTGATATCAGTTGAAACAAATAATGGTGTGCCTAATATTAATCTAGAAGGGAGGGGGGGGGGGGGGTGAATAGATTTTATTCGATTTTACCCAATTTTCGTTATAGGTCAAATTGACGAAAATGCCCTAGCTAGTCACAATAATTGTAGGGAAAAATAAACAAATAAAAGTGTTACACGCAGCGGAAGCGATACTAAAGACAATTTTGTGACTTTTAAAATTTTTCCTTTATGAACCTTAAACCCTTTTAATCAATAAACATGCATATATATCAACAAAAGTAAATTACCTCTTGTCGCGTGATCCGATTGACTTACGTCGATGGTAATCCGCAAGACCTTCAATCCGAGCACGAACGTGGATCACCTAGGAGCGTGGTCTCCCTTTCCTTTGAATTGCAAACATGTGAATGGACCAAACAAATACTTTCTTTTCTTTGTTAGTCACAAAACAATCAAAAGAATGTCAAAATTATTCCGGTCACTTTTGAGTTCACAATCTTATGATCGAAACTCGCGTGAACCTAGATCGATATCGTATACACAAGCTTATTGATGTTTAAGCAATTGTATACTATCAAAGAATAATTTTTCACTCCTTTTTGTCTCTCTAGAATAAAAACTCTCTTAGAATTAAGAAGAAGAAGAAAGAAAATAAAAACTCAAGCACTAATTCATTGATGTGGCCGAACCCTATAAGAACATATATATAGGTTGGCCGAATTTTTCTTCTTTTTCCTTTAGGGTTGCCGAATTCTATGTAGTATCTAATTAGGGTTGGCCGAATTTCATCATGTCACTTATATAGGGTGACTGAAATTCAACCCTAATTCTTTTTAACTTTATAGACTTCAAACCCTAATCCAACTCTTTTATTTTTATTCTTTTATTTGACTAAAAAAAAAAAAAAGACTCCTTATTTGATTAAATAAATAATACTAATTTATTTATTTACTTATCAAACAAGTCTTTTACTTTTAGGAAAGATTTGTTTCTTTAATTAAACAATTAATCAATAAATCAATTAATTCTTATTTAATTAAAACAAATGAAACAAAATAATATTTTTAGGTCAAAACTTTAACCTAGCCGCCCCACTTATATATAAGATGGGCCTAATATTATTTTCCTATTTCATTTAATCCATTGGACTTTAAATAAAAAAGCCCACATGTGAACCAGACCCATTCTTACTAAAAGAAACAAGCCCACATGTCTTTTATTAATATATTAATATAATTGAGCAGCCCATTACTTAAATAATGTGCAAATTATATTCTTAATATATTAAATGCAATTCTAGATGGACCCTTAAATTGGTCCGGTAGAATATATCAAGTGATCCATGCAAGTCCGTGTGGATTGGGGATCTTGGCGGGCCATCTAAATTTAAGCTTCAATAGACATAACCTAATCACAATCAACAAATGATTCACTTAGGTCCGATCCATTAATTTTAACTCATTCCACTAAAGAGCTAAAACTGAACTCTTAAATAAAGATAGAAAAGGAAGATGCTCCTCATTCATACCCTAGACAATCATATTGGAGATAGTGTATCCTCGTGATTAATATCAGTAATCGCCAAGAGTTCATAGACCGCCTATAACTCTCCAAGTTACCATATTTACTCATATGACCACGTTTTGAACTTGGATATTTTGACTTGTCCAGAAGCCATGTTTTCAATAGACACTATTGAAAACTCAACGTTGAGATTTAATATCCAATTACCTCAAAACATCCATATGATGATATTATACTCTCATTTAATTAAATGGAGCCACGATGTCCATATTTATAAATGAAGTCCTCTATCGATTAACAAATGAATATCACCAAACTATCGAGGATAGACTATGCGATATAATCGTACTCATTGATAACTCAAATGATATCACTTGCAACCATAAGTCCATCATTTATCTCAGGATTAAGATAGACTCTCCGATTGTCCTGATAATGAAAAGACTATTATCTATTGACGGTTCTAGATAAAGCTTTTCATTGTGATCCAGTTCAATGCACCCAGTGCACTAGATCCTTTTGCTCGAAGACACTCCGATGATTTTAGACTCATCATATCTCATTTGATCCCACTCAAATGCTAGCAAAAGAATTCTACAACTTTAACAAGATAAAGGTGCCCAACCTTTAACTTAAGTTGTGAACAATATTCAAGACTAACTAAAGAATTGTGTCTACCACATACATATCCAGATGTACGAACAATTCTTCTTTTCCCATAGTCTTTAGACCTTATGATTATTTACTTTGACAATTATAATACAAACTATAAATGCTATACGATTTGTTAAACCAGAAATCACTTTATTAATATGAAAAAGATTGTTAATTACAACATTACACTCTTCCTATTGAGCATAATCCTAACAATAATATCACAAGTGTAATATGTGCGGAATTTAAATAACACGTGATATTTACGTGGAAACCCTTTCGGGATAAGCCACGGGCTGTTATGTGAGCCACACACGAACCTGGATTCCACTACATGTGTTAAATATGACAACCTAATCCTGAAAGTAATCATACACCTACCTAATCCGGGTATAAGTGGACCTAGTCCAATTGCTTCCGATCTAAGCAACTTACTCCTAGAAGCTACACACAAGACTTACTTCTCAATGAAGAGATAAAATGGCCTAAGTGAATATATGATGATATTCAATGAACAAACAAGGCTAGGGAGCCTTAGATGCTTATCTAGGATGATAAATATGCAATAAAAATCAATCCTAAATATCAATAGCTAAATGACATGTCAAATAGCTTAGCAATCAAGATTAAACACAACCTAGAAAGCTATCACAATACAACACTCAATCATTTTATCACAAACAATCTCTATCTTGTATCTAGCATGTGTTCTAAAAACATATAAGTGAATAAAGAGAAGACTTGTTAAAAAAGACACTAAAATTAGATGAAGTTAGTGAGACTTTTACCAAGCATGATGTGATGATGCAAAATCATGCATGGATGCATTCTATGTGAGCATAGATGATGCAATAACAAGTTTGATGCAAAAAGGAAATGCTTTGAGTGATTAAAAGTGAGTTTTTGAGGATTTTTGGCTTTTAAAAAGTGTTATAAGAGAAAAATATGCTTTTGGAACTCTTGGGGATGACATAAAATGAAAGTGGGATATTTATAGGCTCCCAAAAAAACTGTAGCGTTTTGGACTTTCACGCAAGGCGGACTGCCGCTGTTGTTAACAGTCGCGGTTGGGTCAACCCTGACATTTCAACCGTGGCACAAAGAATGTATCTTTGTCTCTTGCGTGCAGCAGTTGATCCAATAGTTGCACTTCAACCACGACAGAGAAGAGACATCTCTGTCGTTAGCATGCCGTGGTTATCCAACCGTGACACTACAACCACGGCAAGGATGTTCAATGCCTTCTCATGCAGCTTCTCACACATAGATCATGCAATAGATGCAAGTGTGTGAGTGAAGTAAATGCATCCTAATGCACAAAATAACCACGGCTATAAACTGGCAAGATGCAATGTTATTGCATTTAACTGGCAAGATGTAAACAATTAAACATGCAAGAAGAGAGATTAATGAACATTAATGCACAAAATATAAACACACACAACATACAAGAAAAGACATATGCATGAGTTGTGGGTGTGTGCAACTATCTCTTCAAAGCAAGTAAGCACTTAGAAATTTACTTTTGAAGAGATAAGTGCTTGATCTCTTGAGGTCCTGAAAGGGACTTGATCTTGAATCTCAAACACCTAAACTACCTTTACATTCAAATCCCAACATCTGGTTTGTCAACGAAATAATCCAATCAAATAAATAAGACCTTACAGTGCGGAATTTAAATAACACTTGATATTTACGTGGAAACCTTCAATAAGGAAAAACCATGGGCTGTTATGTGCGTCACACACGAACCTCGAATCTACTAATTGTAATGACGTTTACAACCTAGGTTGACCTCAACCTCTCACGGTCTATAACCTGTCACTACTACCTGTAGGCCTATAAAAGTAGACCTAGTCCAATTTGCTTGCACCACTCACTAGTAGTCACAAGACTTACTTCTCAATGAAGAGAATAAACAACCTAATGTGAATAATATGATATTGAAAAGCAAGTAATGCTAGGTTACACTAAATGCATATCTAGGATGAAAGATGACAATAATCACAATCTTATATATCAATCTTTGCTATATAACGAGTCATAAAGCATAGTTATCAGAGATTAAACAATCCTAATAATAGCTATCAAAATACAACTCTCAAACAATCAACACAATTATCTCAATATTGTCAATAGAATATGTTCTATAAGCATGCAAGTGATAAATAAGATTGCTTGTTAAGAAAGACACAAAATATGTAAGATATTAGTGACCAACTTACCAAGCTAAGTGTGTTAAATAAAAACCAAGCATAGATGACACCTAGAAAATCATGGATGATTGCTAGATGATGTTTGATGCACTTAGATATGTGTTTGAGTAATCAAAGGAGAGTTCTTTAGTGATTTTTTCTTTTTGGAAAAATGCTAAGTCAAAATATGATTTGGACTCTCTTAAAAATGACCTAAAGTTAAAGTAGCATATATATATATATATATATATATAGGGTGACAAATTGATGCTATGACGTTTTGATAAGTTTTTCAAAATTTTGCCTTGACTGCCTTACACCCGCTTTACGTAGGGCGGTTGTAAGGCGGTTCAACTGGGAAATGAAGAACTTGTTCTTCATGACCGCTTTACGCGTAGAGCAGAAATCAGGCGAAATGGGGGCGGTTGCTCTCGGGATTTTGAGAGCCGCCCTACACCTGCTCTACGTATGGTGTTTGTAGGGCGATTTACAGGCAATTAATAATTCGACCAGTGGCACCGCTCTATGTAGGGCGGTTAAGAGTAATTTTGCTCTAACCGCCTTACATGTGCTATATGTAAGGCGCCTGAAGGGTGGTTATACAACACACCCTACAACTTTGATGCATCATAAGTCTAATCATTTCATGGCAATTGACACACAAGATGCAATCAAATAAAACATGCAAGAAGAGAGATAAATGAACATTAATGCACACATAATAAGGACACAAAACATACTAGAATAAGATTTATGCATGTGTTGTGAGTGTATGCAACTATATATCTTCAAAGCAAGTAAGCACTTAGAAATTTACCTTTGACGCTTCTTCTCTTGAAGTCTTGAGAGGGCCTTGGTTATGCAAAGCACCAACCATCACAAGCCTAAGCTACCATTACATCAACCTCAAATGTGGTTTGTCCACGAAATAAGCCAATCAATTTATGAGACCTTACAATCTTTCCCTTTGGCTATTTCATGACAAAACCACTACTCATATTGATCCTCACAACAATTGAAACTAAAGGTCAACAATGATATTCTATATTACAAAGAAGTATATAAAATATAATACTTCAAGTCTTTAATATAAAATATAATACTTCAAGTCTTTAATCTCGTGTAGAATTATCAATCCTTCAAAAAAAAAAATTACACTTTCCAAAAAGTGTATTGTGAGATGTTCATGTGAAGTTAAAGCAAACATTTGCATATAAAAAATTTAAGCATAACATTATGCAATGTATGTGTAATGCAATGCTTCCCCTCAACGGGTTACTCCCTCTTAATGTGTATTCTCCCCAACATGTAATTTTGATACTACAATTAGCACAATGAGCATACTCCCTTTACCAACATATTACTCCCTCTTTTTGTCATGAGATGGGCAAATGAATATTCCCCAAACGGGTCACTTAAGGCAAATAGAGATAGAAGAATACATGTCATTTGCACAATCATATAAAGCACTTTATGCAGCTCAATTAAAAGGAGAGATACAAGGAGATTTATTTTCATAGAAAACGTGTGGTTAAAAATGCTTTGCATACAAGATATATTGCATTCAAGTCCAAAAATCAATAGTAATTGATGAAACAAATGACAAGGTTTTCTTTAGGAATTCAAACCAATTTCACCATTTGTCATGAATTAAAGCAAAGATATAGAAAGTTTGTTGATTTCAAATTAAGAGCACTATATCCAACTGTTAGGAAAAATACCAAAGAAGTACACGCAGCGGAAGCGATACTAAAAATTAGATTTAGTGACTTTTAAAAATTTTCCTTTATGAACCTTAAACCCTTTAATTAATTAAACATACATATACAATAACAAAAAGTAGAATACCTTTTGTCGCGTGATCCGATTGACTTACGTCGATGGTAATCCGCAAGATCTTCAATCCTAGCACGAACGTGGATCACCTAGGAGCGTGGTCTCCCTTTTCTTTGAATTGCAAACCTGTGAATGGACAAAACAAACTTTTCTTTTCTTTGTTAGTCACAAAAACAATCAAAAGAATGACTAAGATTATTCCGGTCACTTTTGAGTTCTCAATCTAATGATCGAAACTCGCGTGAACCTAGATCGATATCGTATACACAAGCTTATTGATGAATAAGCAAATAGTATACTATCAAAGAATAATCTAACACTCCTTTTTGTTTTAGTAGAATAAAAAGCTTTCTATGAAATGAGAAGAAAAAGAAATTTGTATCACGAACCCATATCTTTTTTTTTGTGGCCGAATTCTATACTTGTCAATATATAGGTGGCCTAAGTTTGCTTCTTCTTTTCTATTATTATTAGGGTTGCCGAAATCCTAACCTAGAAATAACTAGGGTTGCCGAAATCACATGCCCACCATAGGCTTATGTTGCACCCTAATTTCCATCTAGTTTTTAAGACATCAAACCCTAATCCAACTCATAGATCTTTTATTCTTTTATTTTGACTAAATAAAAAAGACTTCTTATTTGATTAAATAAATAAAACTAATTATTTATTTCCTTATCAAACAAGTCTTTTAATTTTACTTTTAGGAAATATATTTCCTGATTAGAAAAGATTTGTTTCTTTAATTAAACAATTAATTAATAAAATAATTAATTCTTATTTAATTAAAACAATGAAACAAAATAATATATTAGGTTAAACTAACCCTTGCCGCCCCACTTAGAGTAAATGGGCCAAAATATTATTTTCTTATTTCATTTAATCCATTGGACTTTAAATAAAAAGCCCATATGTGAACCAGACCCATTCTTATTAAAAGAAACAAGCCCACATGTATTTCATTAATATATTAATATAATTGAGCAGCCCATTACTAAAATAATGTTCAAATTATATTCTTAATATATTAAATGCAATTCTAGATGGACCCTTAAATTGGTCCGGTAGAATATATCAAGTGATCCATGCAAGTCCGTGTGGATTGGGGATCTTGGCGGGCCATCTAAATTTAAGCTTCAATAGACATAACCTAATCACAATCAACAAATGATTCACTTAGGTCCGATCCATTAATTTTAACTCATTCCACTAAAGAGCTAAAACTGAACTCTTAAATAAAGATAGAAAAGGAAGATGCTCCTCATTCATACCCTAGACAATCATATTGGAGATAGTGTATCCTCGTGATTAATATCAGTAATCGCCAAGAGTTCATAGACCGCCTATAACTCTCCAAGTTACCATATTTACTCATATGACCACGTTTTGAACTTGGATATTTTGACTTGTCTAGAAGCCATGTTTTCAATAGACACTATCGAAAACTCAACGTTGAGATTTAATATCCAATTACCTCAAAACATCCATATGATGATATTATACTCTCATTTAATTAAATGGAGCCACGATGTCCATATCTATAAATGAAGTCCTCTATCGATTAACAAATGAATATCACCAAACTATCGAGGATAGACTATGCGATATAATCGTACTCATTGATAACTCAAATGATATCACTTGCAACCATAAGTCCATCATTTATCTCAGGATTAAGATAGACTCTCCGATTGTCTTGATAATGAATAGACTTTTATCTACTGACGGTTATAGATAAAGTATTTCATTGTGATCCAGTTCAATGCACCCAGTGCACTAGATCCTTTTGCTCGAAGACACTTCGATGATTTTAGACTCATCATATCTCATTTGATCCCACTCAAATGCTAGCAAAAGAATTCTACAACTTTAACAAGATAAAGGTGCCCAACCTTTAACTTAAGTTGTGAACATTATTCAAAACTAACTAAAGAATTGTGTCTACCACATACATATCCAGATGTACGAACAATTCTTCTTTTCCTATAGTCTTTAGACCTTATGATTATTTACTTTGACAATTATAATATTAAACTATAAATGCTATACGATTTGTTAAACCAGAAATCACTTTATTAATATGAAAAAGATTGTCAATTACAACATTATACTCTTGCTATTGAGCATAATCCTAACACCAACTTTATAAGCGAAACATGTCATTAGCAATTTTGCACCCTATTTGATTTTTCCGGATAAGATATCCGTATTATTATAGACATGTTCAACATATAAAGAAAGAGAGACATTTGGATTTTAGAATCCTTAGAATGGATATAAGACCTTTATTCATTTTGAGTCTCATAAGCTTTTTATACATTGTTTTGCATTTAAGAATTGCAATCATCATGTTATGGAGATCATTAAAGGTCATTCAACAAGTACTTCCTAAGTGAATCTCCTAGTCCAAAAATGCATGTTTGAATATAAATATAACATGGATTGCATTCAAAGCATGGTTCACAGTTATTGAAAGGAAGACATATATACATATGTACAACCAAGATACTCAAGTAATTAATAAAAAAGCATAAAATTTTTCAAATTTTTGCATGCAACAAATATGTAATCGCTCTCTTTGCTTGAGTTACCCAAATGGGGTCAGTTACCAAAACTCATCACTCTACAAGACATATCCCAATAGATCTACTAAGTGTTTTAAATTGAGTAGCATCTAATGGTTTAGTAAATAAATCCGCTAGTTGATCATTAGTGCCTACATGTTCAAGCACTATGCATTTATTTTCAACAAGCTCTCTAATGAAGTGATGACGAATGTCAATATGCTTAGTCCTATCAGATTCTTGGAAATATTAATAGCACTCATATTAGCACAAAAGAGAGTGAGTGTACCTTGGTTGAATCCGTAGTCGACAAGCATTTGCTTCATTCATAGGAGTTATGTGCATCCACTCCCCGCGGCTATGTACTTGGCCTCGGCCGTGGACAAGGAAATCGAGTTTTGCTTCTTGCAAAACCAAAACACCAAGTTGTTGCCTAGAAAGAAGCAACCCTCCCGATGTGCTCTTCCTATCATCACAATTTCATGCCCAATCCGCATCACTAAAGCCAACTAAACTAGCATTCGTGTCAATAGAGTACCAAATCTCATAGTTGGATGTCCTATTCACATAGCGAATGATTCTCTTAATGGAAGAGAGATGAGACTCATTGGGATCCGCTTACCTAGCATAAACACCCACACTAAAAGAGATATCGGGCCTACTTGCGATCAAATAAAGCAAGCTACCAATCATGCCCCGATATAGAGTTTGCTCAACACTTTTTCCACTAGCATCCTTGCTTAGTTTCAAAGTGGTACTCATGGGTGTATCATAATGTTTGGCATTTTCAAGACCGAACTTCTTCACTAGGCTATTAGCATATTTAGCTTGGGTTATAAAAATCCCATCATTTAATTGTTTAATTTGTAAACCTAGAAATTAACTTAGCTCACTTACAAGACTCATCTCAAATTCATGAGACATAACTTTCATAAATTTTTGGACCTTGGTGTTGTTAGTGGAGCCAAGTACAATGTCATCAACATAGATTTGAGCTAAGAATAACTCATTCTTGTTTCTCTTGATGAACAAGGTTTTGTTAACACTACCCCTTGTGTAGTCATTGTCAACAAGAAATTGAGTGAGGTGCTCATACCAAGCCCTCGATGCTTGTTTCAACCCATATAGAGACTTCTTGAGGCGATAGACATGGTTGGGGTGATGAGCATCCATAAACCCCTTAGGTTGTTCTACAAACACTTCCTCTTGCAGGAAACCATTGAGGAAGGTACTCTCGACGTCCATTTGGTGCAATTTGAACTTGTGCACACAAGAAATGGACAAGAGAAGCCTAATAGACTCTAAACGGGTAACGTGGGCAAATGTCTCCTTAAAGTCGATACCTTCAATTTGAGAGTACCCTTGTACAACAAGCATAGCCTTGTTACACACTATGTTTCCATCCTCATCGGATTTGTTCCCATATATCTATTTGGTGCCTATGACATTAATGGTCTTAGGCCTAGGAACTAGAGTCCAAACCTCATTCCTTTCAAATTGGTTTAGCTCTTCTTGCATGGCAAGAACCCAAAATTCATCATTTAAGGCCTCTTTAACATTTTTGGGTTCTATTTGAGAGGTGTAACATGTGTAGCTAATAAGATTAGCTATTTGACGCCTAGTCCTTACACCCTCATTCACCTCTCCAATGATGTCTTCTTTATCATGGAGTTTTCTAACCGATGGAGCGGGTTCTTTAGATTTCAAGAGAGGAACTCTATCAATAGGTTGTGTGTCCTCTACATTAGGAGTCTCCACAACATTCTCCAAGAGAGAATCATCAACTACAACAACTTCGTCCTCGTGGTCACTAGACTTGAGCCTATTATCATCAAAGACAACATTTGATTATTCTATGATGCTCCAAGTCTTTAAATTGAAAACTCTATAGGCTCTACTATTTAAGGCATAGCCAATAAAGATACCCTCATCATTCTTAGCATCAAACTTGCCAAGTTGATCAGGGTCATTTAAAATGTAGCATTTGCTCCCTAAAGTGTGGAAGTAGCTACCATTTGGTTTCCTACCTCTCCATAATTCATAGGAGGTTTGCCTAGTGCTAGGCATTATGAAAACTCTGTTTCCTATATAGCAAGTCGTATTGACGGCTTTAGCCCTTAATTTCCAAGGGACATTGTTGCTAAGCAACATGACACGGGCCATCTCTTGAAAAACCCTATTCTTCCTCTCAACAATTCAATTTTGTTGAGGTGTCCTAGGAGCGGAAAACTCAAGAGAGATGCCTATACTATCACAATTGGTTCCAAATGAAACATTCTCAAATTCCCTCCCATGGTCACTTCTAATTCGTTTTATGCTTTTAATGTTTGAGTTCATTTCATTTTGAATTTTATTACAAAGCATTTTAAACTTATCAAAAGTTTCGGATTTTTCTCTAAGGAAATATGTCCATGTGAACTTAGAGAAATCTACACAAACAAAAATGTATCTCTTTCCACCTAAACTCTCGGTTTGTATAGGACCCATAAAATCCATATGGAGAAGCTCTAAAGGCTCCTTAATGGAGAGATACTTTCCCTTTTTATGCATGTTTTTTGTTTGTTTTCCTTGTTGGCAAGGTCCACAAACACCATTGGCTTTCTTCCTAAGCTTGGGAAGGACACGCACAATATTGAACTTGTTTAGGATTCGTAAATCCCAAAATTTCATATGGCCAAGTCTTTCATGCCATAACTCTATTTGCTCATCCTTGGACATATTACAAGAGAGAACTCTAGCCTCAAGACAATAGCAATTGTCGCTAGATCTCATACCTTTCAATAAGGTTTGTCCATCGGTCTTTAGCATTGAACAATCATCTTTATTAAACAAGACGGAAAATCCTTCATCACAAAGATGAGAAATGCTTATCAAATTGACTTTCAAGCTATTAACATATAAAGCATTAGACAAGGAGGGTAATCTGGGAATAGAAATAGTTCCTTTCCCTACAACTCTCTTTTTGGATCCATCACCAAAGGTGACACATCCTCATTCCTCCATGACAAGAGTCTCGAAGAAACTCTTGTTTCCCGTCATATTACTAGAGCACCCACTATCTAAGTACCAAAAATTAGAAGAGTTTGTCTTCAAGGCAATTTGAGCAACATGGAAAAAGTATTCATCTCTTCTAATCCACCTAGGTGAAACACTTTTCTTCCTAGTGGTCAAAGGTACATGGGCTCTAGAAGTCCTTGGATCATACATATTAGAATTATCCTTCCTAGGAACATGCAACTTGGCTCTTGCCTTTTTCTTTTCAATCATGCATATTACTCTACACATATTAATATAATGACAGTAATTTGGTCTAACATTACCATCAATACCATAAAAATGACATGTAGGAATGTAGTTAGGAATCATATCATGTCCTTTCATACGTATAGGAGCCTTCCCTTATCTTTATCGTTGTCTTGGTTGTTAAATAGGATTTTTCCTCCTTTGTTATTGACCAAGACTAGATTGCTTCCTAGGTTGGTCTTGCATGATTGATCTCTTTGTTTTGTGAGCCATTTGTTAAGCAAAGTTAGCTTGATAAGCTTTTGAGGGTTGAGCTTGTGGTTGTCTTCTTTGAGCCACCATCACTTGTGAACTATGTGAACATTGTCCTAGATCAATCTTCTTCCTAGAAGTTTGCATGGGTGAGGCTTCTTTATAGCTCATGCTCTTGACAAACACAGTCTTGTTTGGAGTGGAGGTCTTATTACCATCTATAAACCCAAGACCTCTCTTATCACAAGGACTCTTGCTAACACCAAGCATGTGGTCAAACTTCTTAGTACTAGTGGCCATCCTAGTCATTGACCCTTTAGCTTCTTCAAGCTCCCTCTTCAAACCTTCTTCATTCCATATAGACATAGCTAGCTCATCCCTTAGCTTGTCTTTATTCTTTTTGGATCTCATCACTTGTTTACATAAGTGATCAACTTGTGTTGAGAGCTCTAGGTTTTCTTCCTTCAATCTTCTAATTTCTCTCTTGTTCTTTAACCTTGAGCTTTCAAACTTGATTATGTAGTTTTGGAGATCCATCCTATCCATATTTCCATTTGAGAATTGTGATAAAGAGCTATCATCACTTGAGTTAATTTCCTCTTAACTCTCATCCTCTTCTTCACTAGCACCTTTGCTCTTGTAGGTTGAGGCAAAGGCTATAAAGTTAGCCATGAGTTCTTCATCATCCGAAGACTCATCTCTCTCATTCGAGTCATCACTTTCACTCCAAATGGCGGCCATCACTCTCCCTTACTTGTTTTTCAAATTTCCATAATTGGGAGCAATGTGTCCCATGCCACCACATTCATAGCATTGGACCCCTTTCCTTTCACTCTTCTCTTGTCTAGGCTCAAACCTCTTAAAATGAGTCATTTTCTTCATGTCTTGGCCCTTGGATCCAAAACCATTCTTCTCGGTCTTGCCAAATTTCTTAAACCTTCTCATTAACAAGGCCATGTCTTCATCTAAGTCATCCTTCTCCTACTTCTCACTTTTGGAGGCTTTCAAAGCAATTCCATTTTGCTTTTTAGAAGGTTTGGAGATATGACCATTCCTAGATTCATATGCTAGAAGTCTCATAATCACCTTACTTGGCTTCATATCCTTGTAACCATTATTCTCCTTTAAAGCTATTACCTTGGATTCAAACCTTTTGTGAAGCGATCTCATTATCATTTGCTTGATCCTTTTATCCGAGTAAGGGTCACCAAGTTGATGACTTTGGTTGACAATGTCCGTCAACTTGATCTCAAAGTCGTTGAAGCACTTATCCTCCTCTATTCTTAGCATCTCGAATTGATTTCGGAGGACTTGAAGCTTAGAGTCCTTCACCACTTCGGTTCCCTCATGTGCAACCTCTAGGATGTCCCATGCCTCTTTTGCAATCCTAGTGTTTTGAATCAATTTATTTTTATTCTCTTCCATTGCATATAAGATGTCATACATTGCCTTCCTATTCCATTTTGATGCCTAGAACTCTTGCACGTTCCATTGTGCCTTAGGCTTGAGTACATCCTCTCCTCCACCTGTAGGAGTCATCATAAGTGATGTGTAGCCGTCTTCAACCGCCATCCAAGCCCGGTCATGGATTTAGCATATGTACAACTCCATCTTGCCTTTCCAAGAGGCATAATTTAATCCGGTGAAAAGTGGAGGTCTTGTGCTAAAAGCACCTTCGTTTCCACCAACGTTTCCACTAATAGTGTTTATGAATGAATGAAATGAATGCAAATGTATGAATTATCAAAAATCACACAAAATGAAAAACATACCAAAATGAGCAAGGATCACTTGAGTATATCTAGGAACCCTTTATGATACCAATTGAAACAAATTACGATGTGTTCAATATTAATTTAGAGGGGGGGGGGGGGCGGTGAATAGATTTTAACTACTTTTACCCAATTTTTGTGTATGGTCAAGATTACGAAAATACCCCTAACAAGTCAATATAACATAGCAAGTGTAATATGGTGCGAAATTTAAATAACACTTGATATTTACGAGGAAACCTTCAACAAGGAAAAACCACGGGCTGTTATGTGCGCCACACATGAACCTCGAATCCACTAATTGTAATGACGTTTACAACCTAGGTTGATCTTAACCTCTCACCGTTTATAACCGGCCACTACTATCCGTAGGCCTATAAAAGTAGACCTAGTCCAATTTGCTTGCACCACTCATCAGTAGTCACAAGACTTAATTCTTAAAGAAGAGAATAAACAACCTAATGTGAATAATATGATATTGAAAGAGCAAGTAATACTAGGTTACACTAAATGCTTATCTAGGATGAAAGATGACAATAACCACAATCCTAGATATCAATATTTGCTATATGACATGTCATAAAGCATAGTTATCAAAGATTAAACAATCCTAATAATTGCTATCAAAATACAACTCTCAAACAATCAACACAGTTATCTCAATCTTGTCAATATAATATGTTCTATAAGCATGCAAGTGATAAATGAGATTGCTTGTTAAGAAAGACCCAAAATATGTAAGATACTAGTGACCAACTTATCAAGCTAAGTGTGTTGAATAAAAACCAAGCATAGATGACACCTAGATAATCATGGATAATTGTTAGATGATGTTTGATGCACTTGGATATGTGTTTGAGTAATCAAAGGAGAGTTCTTTAGTGATTTTTTCTCTTTGGAAAAATGCTAAGTCAAAATATGATTTGGACTCTCTTAAAACTGATCTAAAGTTAAATTAGCATATATATATAGGGTGACAAAATGATGCTACGACCTTTTGATAAGTTTTTCAAAAATTTGACTTGACTGTCTTACACCCACTCTACGTAGGTTGGTTGTAAGGCAAATGAAGAATAAGTTCTTTATGACTGCTTTACGTGTAGGGCAGAAATCAGGCAAAATGGGGGCGGTTGCTCTCGGGATTTTGAAAGCCGCCCTACACCCGCTCTACGTAGGGCGTTTATAGGGTGGTTTACGTGCGATTAAAAATTCGATCAGTGGCACCGCTTTACGTAGGGTGGTTAAGAACAATTTTCTCTAACCGCCTTACAGGCGTTGTATGTAGGGCGCTTGAAGGGTGGTTGTACAACACCTTCTACAACTTTGATGCATCATAAGCCTAATCATTTCATGGCAATTGACACACAAGATGCAATCAAATTAAACATGCAAGAAGAGAGATAAATAAACGTTAATGCACACATAATAAGGACACATAACATACAAGAATAAGAGTTATGCATGTGTTGTGAGTGTGTGCAACTATATCTCTTCAAAGCAAGTAAGCAATTAGAAATTTACCTTTGGTGCTTCTTCTCTTGAGATCTTAAGAGAGCCAAAGCACCAACCATCACAAGCCTAAGCTACCCTTACATCAACCCCAAATTTGGTTTGTCCACGAAATAAGCCAATCAATTTATGAGACCTTACGGTCACAAATTTGTTCCATTGCTTTTTTATTTATGATGCATTTAGGAGAGACTCTAGGGAAGCATGTTGTAGAGATATTTTGTTGAAAATAATGTATGAGACATGTCTACAAATAGTTTGGAAATATCATGTTGCATGTGATTAATCTAATTTCGAAATTAGGTTTCTTGTGTTTAAATAGATTTTCATGCCTCATTTGAAGCAAATAACGTTGGTGACCATGACAAGATTTGTGTTAGTGGAATAATCTAGGTGTGGTGTGGTCCTGTGCACGCTGAAAAACTGATTTCGAGTTAAAGTGCGGTCCAGTGTGGTCACTGACCAGCACTCCACCCGCACTCCATCAGTCTGGCAGATTTTTTTTCATGTGGTTCTTAAATTTTTTTCAAATGTTTACATCATGTACTTGATTTAAATGTCCCTTATACTAGTTTTATTTTTATTTATTTATTTATTTATTTATTTTTGTAGATGTTAGGTAGGACCAGAAGGTTTGCCAACCCAGTTGGACAAGGTTTTGAGCGAAGGTCGAGGAGGACATCTCATGCATCTCCTTATGTCCAAAACCTAGATTTTGGTGACCGCATGGAGTATTTCAGACAGCGGGACATTGTGGCAGAGAGGGGGATAGCAGTACAAGATCTTGATGACACCCCTATACCTTAAGTAGTCGAAATGAGGGGATGAGGAACATTTGTTGGCCTCCCTCCTATGTATTGCAGAAGAGTGGTAGAGGAGTTCTACGCTAGCATGGTATTATAAGATTTTCAGCGGACTTCCACTATTTTAGTTCGAGGGGTAGACGTTTACATAACCATCACATACAATAACAGGAATTACAGCACTGAGCTCCCAGACGATCAAGAGGCGGTTGAAAGACTTTATAATGGGGTAACCTGGAACAATCTCTTTTTGATGCAAAATGTGGATTTCCCTAATGAATTGGTGATCCGACCTATGGATTTTTGGGTGGCCATAGACTATCGCATGAAGAACACCAACTTGAGGTTGGAGTTGGGGTTTTGGCACGTGCTCATTTCCCACTCCCTTATTCCCAAGAAACACATGACTGCAATAAACTTCAATGTAGCCATGGTCCTTTATTGTATCCTTCATAATCACTTGGTTGACGTTGGCTTTCTGGTCAAGAGAGAGATACTTGAGCTGGGAAGCGTACGAGTAGACAAGCAGCCTCTCATTTTTCCCATCCTTATCACGACTTTTTGTAGAGAGGAATGGGTGGATTTTGGGCTGATCCTTTTGAGAGTGGTATAGGACCTACTGGTAGAGCCACGTGGAATGACCAATTGAGAGAACGGAACCCCTCCGGCGTCAGAGTCAGAATTGGAAGGAAGAAATCTGCTCAAGGGGAAAAGCTTAAGTAGACAGGTTGAACAGGTTCTATAGCAGAATGGGTTTGAACAGGCTTATACAGAGTTGATGGACTTTTAACAGATGCCCCTACCTCTGTAGGAGCCTTCTGGAAGAGTCCCTTTGGCAGACCTTGTTGGACATGATTAATAACCTAAAACCTGAGGTTCTCAAAAACAGGAAGTAGATAACAGATGTCAAAGAAGAAACCATTGGGATTTTTACGGATGTGTGGGACAACCTCACCAGCTTGAGGAAGGAGCTCGGTCTCACCCGTTACAAAAGCAAGAAAAAGAGACCTGCCTCTCCTTCATTTCCTTAAAGAGGCCCCATTATTGATCCAGATGCGGGAGAGCTTTGATGGGTAATATAGATTTCCAGAAAATAGTAGGAAGAGAGGGTCAGAGCAGAAAGAGACCTGAAGGGAAATGGGAAAGCCGTTGAGGCAGAGACCACATCTTTAGACGAAGATTGATACACCCATCTACTTTATTGTTCTTTATATTTATTTTGAACTATTTTGCATTAGTCGTACTTTTAGTTTTTATTTCTTTTCATTGGTAGTTTCTATGGACCTTAATGTCTATGTTTTGATTTGCATTTGACTTTCATTTGGTAGATGTGTTGTGTTCAAGCTAGGTTCTTCATCTTTGTGGGAATTGCATGACAACTTACAAAGACAAAGAACCAATATTCCTTCTAAGGGAGTTTCTATCTTAAGAATTTATGCTTAATTGATTTCAATTCTTGTATAAATGTAGATTTAAAATATTTTGTTGATATGGATGAACACATTTTCTATTGCATATTGATCACACACTTGTACATGTTTTTGATTTGATGATAAGATCCGGTTTGGGGGCTGTTGTGCCCCCATTCCGCCAATTTTGAGAATATGCATGTGTTAGGTTGAAATTTGCTTTATGGCATGTTGTATGAATTTCATTGTTTAGTAGAGCCTATTTGAGTATTGTATGGTGTTTTTCCCCCACTAGGTCGTATTCTTTTGATTTCCAACAATAGGGACATTGTTGAGTTTTGGTTTGGATGTGTAGACGCCTTTTTGAGTCATCTTTTTATGATTCTTGAGTTTTTTTTTTTTCTTGTATCTTCTAGTCTTTTTAGTGTCCAATTTTTTCAAATTTTGTCGTTTGGCCAAAAATTTCGAGCTTTAATTAGGTTGGATGTGATGCCGTATGTGCTTTTGGCGAGTTCGTGTATGCATTGTATTCTTGTGATGTGGCTTGGTGCCACCTTAGGGTTTCGCTTGCACCTTCATGGGTTTGTCCCATGCTTTGGTGTCACGTGGAAGGGACTCGGCGTTTTCACGCCTTGTTCTAATAGTCGAGATTACCATAAGATCACAAACACACCTTTCAAAAATTGCGCATTTGAGTGTTATTATTGATTATTCTTAAACATTTTTCACGTCATTGTGTCACATGCCATAGGACATGCATATATATAGTGAATTGCTTGATGGATGCGTTCATTTCCTTGTTAGACAGGTTGTGGATATGATATTAGGCTATGCATGTTACTAATTACCTACAAAAGCCTAAATACATTCTTACCATATTGTGAGCTCCAAAGCCAAACTTGAGGCCAAACACTTCTCTTTCATTTTGTACCACGTACAATCATTCACATCATAACCTAAATACATGCCCCCTTTGTTTCTAATCATGTTAGGTTGTGAAAAGGTAGTAATGAAAGATGTTAATCTCTAAATGGTCAAATAGCGTATAGAAAAGAAAAAAGTTGATATTATGCTAAATCAAATGGCTAGAAATGAAAAGTACCCAAATAAGTATTTATGAGCCTTAAAGAAAAAAAAAGAACAAAGAAAAGAAATGTGTGCAACTAAAAAGGAAAGAAAATAAAAACATAAACAAACGAGTATCAAATCCTTTGATGCTAAGTACTCTCAATGTTAAGTACAACATTGGAAGCCTAAATATGGTAAAATGAATGCCTAAACGCTAGCGTATGAGCGACCATGAAAATAGAGCATTGTTTGGGTAGGTAGACATATTCTAGCATGATTGGTAATTTTGAACTCCAAAATGTCCAAATTCTTTGTTTTACCTCATTAAACCCAATGGCCAAGTTATAACAAAGGAAAATACCTTTTTGATCCATAAATGAGTCTAAATGGGGAATGTCGGTTGACATATGAACTTTCACGTCCATGGCATAGTGGTTCTTTCCTAGGATAGTCATTGCAAATTCTATGCTTATTTCATTTTCTACATATGTTGTGTGTGTGGAACTTAGGACTCTGAGCAGAAAGAAAAGAGAGAATCTACGTGACCTTTAGAATTGAAGTGAATTATGCTTAAGATGTGGAAATAAGTAGTCCCTAATGCATTAGTACCTATAGGTATGAGATTCGTGTTCATGCGAGCTTCTTTTTTGGTATCTCCAAGTTTCTTAGATAATATGCATGTACTCACTTCTCTTGATCACACATTTTAGTATCACATCACTAGTTGGACTTGCAGCCTTTTTGAAATTATTGTTTAGGTGTCTAGGAGATATTTCGGTCGAGTCAGTTCAGTCCGTCTTATGTGTTTTATCTTTTGTTTGCTCGAGGACGAGCAAAGGTTTGGTTTGGGGGTATTTGATTGTGCCAAATATGTTGCATATTTCGGCCCTCAAATTCATGTCTTTTGTGTCGTTTTCTTGCGTTTTTGTGTCACTTATGTGCTTTATGTTCGTAGTTGGACTTGCGGCCTTTTTGAAATTGTTGTTTAGGTGTCTAGGAGATGTTTCGGTTGAGTCAATTTAGTCTGTCTTATATGTTTTATCTTTTGTTTGCTCGAGGACGAGCAAAGGTTCGGTTTGGGGGTATTTGATCGTCCCAAATATGTTGCATATTTTAGCCCTCAAATCCATGTCCTTTGCATTATTTTCTTGCGTTTTTGTGTAACTTATGGGCTTTATGTTCTTAATTGTAGGCATTTATCCATTTAAAGTGTATCGCGGGACTTTCGGATGAAAAGGGTACCAAAAAGAGGCTATAGTTGGACAAATGGCATCAGAGGCATCAATAGTGCGGGTCAGTACGGGGTCCCAACTGCATTCCTAACCTCACTATCATTCAAACCTGAGACCTGACATCTGAAGACAGGTTAAAGTGTGGGCGAGTGCAGGTCCCACCTACACTATTGCCCAGATCCGAGGCTTAGTAGCTGCAGAATTGATAAAGTGCGGGTGAGTGCGGGTCATCCACCCGCACTCTTGTCCAGATCCTAGGCTTGATAGTTGAAGACTTGATAAAGTGCGGGTGAGTGCGGGTCATCCAACCACACTCTATCCCTGACCAGAGAGCTGGATATTTCAGGATTCACTAAAGTGCGGGTGAGTGTAGGTCCCTAAACCGCACTTTCACCCACACTCCATCGTAAACCAGTGTCGTTTTATAATAGTTTTATGGCCTATGTTTTAGGAAGTATAAATAGAAAGTGTTATAAATCATTTTAGAGAGCTTTTACACTAAGAAAAACTCCGCAATTGTAATCTAAATCGAAGAATATATTTCTTCTCATTTCATTCATTTCTACTCATCTTAAAGGGAACTTGAAGGAAGGAGCTAATCTCCAAGGGTTATTTCTCCATCATTTCTCTTATTTTCATTATTGTAATGAGTAGCTAAATCCCCTCTAAGGGGTTGATGGATTAGTTTGTTTGATGTTGGGCTTTGTATATAAACACTATCTCATTTATATTTCTATTTTTCTTAGTTTTATTCATGAGTATGAATGGTTTTCATTTGGTTTGCTTGACTTGGATATACTCTTTTTGCAAGTTTATCTTTGGATTCTATTTATGTAGACAATTAAATATACACTATATTTGGTTGTTTATTGCTTATGTTAATAGATGGGATTCCTGGAATCCCAGCTCGATGACCACGCTCTTCATCTAATCTTAAACGGGAGTCCGTCACTTTACACCCTAGGACGACTCTTGTGAGAGGATTAGAAGCTAACTCTATACACCCTAGGTTGACTACTTAGTATTCGGTAGAGCCCCTTTTACATAGCGAGCGTTCATTGTATGGATCCTAAAAGAGCAGCTAACTATATACACCCTAGGTTGGTGCTAGGAAAGGATCTATCCTTAGTAGGAGGCCTTCTTTATACACCCTAGATTGGCCCTTGCTAGGGATAGAAAGCCAACTCTATACACCCTAGGTTGGCTACGGTTGTTAAAACGTGCGTATTTTCGTGTTGTATGTAATTGCCCAATATTAGCTAACTAGTCCGTTAATTCCTTAGTTTCCATCATTTTTATCTACATCCCATTTGCATTCCATTCTTAGTTAATTTTCTAGAGTTATCTTATAGTGTTTGCTCATCTACAATTTCACACATTAAACCATTTACTTTCATAGCATTAATATTACTTAGATTCTTATTAGTTTGAGTTATTTCCGATCCTTATGGACAACACCCCACTTACTGCCATACTTGTGTTTTACAACCCATTTAAGGCTTTGTGAGGTTATATAAATATTGTTTGACGAAATAATTTACACACACACAAACAGCCTTTGTCACCTTAGCCAAAAGATCAACATAGGTTTGATTATCACTTAAGCACTCTTGATGATTTGGATCAACCTCCTTGTCCAATGAATCTTAACATACATCTTCTAGGATAGTGTGAGAGGCCGTGAATACAACAAAGTTGCTCACCAACTCTTCTTCACTAGAAGACTCATCACTAGAGCTCTCCTCATCAGTAGAGTCATCATCTTCACTCCATGTAGTTGCCATAGCTTTTCCCTTCTTATCCTTCTTAGTATCACCAATAGGACAATCCGAAGCATAATGTCTTAACTTCTTGCACTTAAAGCATTGGACCTTTCTATTGCTCTTAGCATGACCACTCATCTTATAAGGTGGAGTAAATGATTTATTGACTTATTTTTCTCTTGAGTACTTGCCACTTGGCTTGGCACATTTCCTCAAGAACTTCATAAACTTCCTAACCAATAAAGCTATCTCCTTGTCATCCTCACTACTACTAGCTTCTTTGACGACTTTGAGAGCTAAACCCTTGTTCTTAGCCTTAGGCTTCCAGCACGCCTCAAAGGTTTGAAGAGATCCTAGCAACTCATCTAAGCCCATGACATCAACGTCCTTGCTCTCTTCAATGGTTGTTACCTTGGCTTTGAACCTCTTTGGTAGTGATCTTAGAATCTTCTAATTTAGCCTCTCATCGGAGATAGGAGTACCAAGAGCTTGGCATTGGTTGGTAATGTCTAGAAGTTTGTCTTAGAAATCAACAAACTTGTCTTCCTTACACATTTGCAAAGACCCAAATTTAGTTTTGAGCAATTGAAGACGAGAATTATTTACCGCCTTAGTCCTCTCATTGGTTACTTGGAGAGCTTCCCATGCCTCCTTTGCGGTCTCAAGCTTTTGGATGTAGGAAAATTGCCTACTATCCACACCTCCGATAGCATTCACCGCCCGATGATACCACTTTGCTAACTCAAACTCATTTGTCGACCATTCACTTCTAGGCTTGGAAACGGTCACTCAATTTTCACTCTTATTAGGAGAGAGGTAACCTTTTTCCACGGCCATCCAAGCTCTCTCATCAATAAAATGACTATAAGCATTTATCCTCAATTTCTAAAACCTGTAGTTGTGACCCTTGAGAAAAAGAGGCCTAGAGTTTGAAGCCCCTTCGGTCATCACATCTTCTTACAAGACCATACTTCAAAAACCTAAGCAATTCACTAGTAAGTATAACCCGAATCTCGTCAAGTGACGTCCAACCGACCCGCTCTGATAGAAATTGAAATAATACAAATGTAATTAAATTGCTTAAAGCATACCTAAGAGGGGGGGAGGGGGTGAATAGGTTTTTACACTTTTTTCAATCCCTTGAAACAAACATTCGTTTGTCCCTCAAGGTTGCTTTACATACAACACATAATCCGAAAACATCCATATATAGACAATATAGTCATGTGATCATTTAGGCAATGTCAACATATATAAGGAGTTGCATGAGGTATAAAACATAAAAATCTCAACAACAAATAATACTTGTATTATGATATTGTTTAAGGAATTACAATTGTTGACAAATATAGCTATACAATAAAGTAACAATATACAAAAGAATAAAGAATATAAGAATGATCAAATATGTATTGCTTTATAAATCACACTTAACAAAATTTGATTCCAAAACTTCACAAGTGATGAATCTACTACAAGATTAAGAGCAAACATATATATATATATATACAAGTAATAAAGAGATAGGAAGAATTAACACATGAGATTTTTTTAACATGGTAAAACCTCCAAGGAGGAAACATCCACGGGTTGAACTACAACCATTGTGTACTATATATATTGGATGGTAAATTAGAAATTCCACAAAGTGACCAATCCTAGATCACTTACCCATGTAGAGTCTATGTCTATTGAACCCTATTGGAAAGTATGAAATCCCTCTATGTAGAGCCACCATATATTGGACAACATACTAAACCAACATCGATGGAATATTAGAAATTCCTCAAGAGTGCATACACATCCCGTGTACCCCTCTTTATTGGAGTCTATGTCTATCCATACACCTAGGCCTACCAATAATGTAGCCAACCCTCCATCTAAGGCACTCATGCCTCTAGAGAGCCTCCCCTGCATAGCTATTAGGACCTTCCTGATCTTAGCCATGACTTCTTGCTTGCCTATCCGAGTCAACCCAACTCTAAACAAGACTTCTTGCTTGGCTATCCGGACATCCCGTCTTAACCAAGATTTCATGCATTTCACAAGGACTTTCTAGTGTGATCATGTGAATGCAAAATGATGCAATCAAGCAATTCAACATATAACATGTGATCAATACATTCCATGACACAAATAGACCTAAACATGTGAAACACAAGTCTAATAGTCTAGATGCAAAAATATGATTTAAACCTAGGGCAAGTGAAAACACCTAACACAAAAACTCTTAGTTTCATTCAAACAAACAACACTTGAATAGATCATATTCATGAAGCACATATTCAAGATGTTATACACATACACAATAAAATGCTAGAATCATTAAATGATTTCAATGAATATTCTAGCCAAAGAATTAGAGAAAGGATAAAATGATTACTCAATGAAATCCTAGATTTCTCTAGAAATACATACACATACAATAATCCTAGATAACATCAATCATAGGATCAAAACAAAATTCTAGGTCATTTATTATCAAAATGATTCAATCAAGTCTCAAACAACCTTAGATATCAAATTAATAA
The DNA here is from genome assembly GCA_035582765.1 of Acer negundo. Taxonomy (NCBI): domain Eukaryota; kingdom Viridiplantae; phylum Streptophyta; class Magnoliopsida; order Sapindales; family Sapindaceae; genus Acer; species Acer negundo. The sequence continues at coordinate 19,050,816 of CM069241.1, read as the reverse complement.
CAATACCACTCTCAAACATGTGAAAATCATAAAATCAAAGAAACTAGTTCACATATGTCTCAAATTAGACTTTTGATTAGGTTTGATTATGAAGATATCTTTCTTGATAGCATTCATCATGCATATACATACATATAGAAGAAGAAACCCCAAGCAATTGAAGGTTATAAAAGAGGTAATCTCAAATATAAGAACAATACCTCCTAATCACGAGCTGTCACGATTTTCTGAGTAGATTTACTCGAAAACTAGATCAAACTATTGCAAGACCACTTGGAAAAGGTAGAGGACTCAAATACGAACAATCTCCAACTTGAATCACTCAATTCTAACTTCGTATGAGAAAGTCATAGTGATTGGAAGGTAAGCAAAACTTGAGAGAAAATTTTGCATATGAGAAACTCTAAGTTTTCTTCTTTGAATGGAATGAGAGGGAATGGAGAACTTTTAAAAGGATTTAAGAGAGGGAAAATGAGGAACAACCACTGCTTGCCACGTCAGTAGCCCGTGTGGGGTATGTGTGGCACACGTGGGCAAAGAGGGGTCCAGCCCGTGTACCACATGTGGCTCACACGTGGCCATGCAAGGTTGGCCGTTGGCAAATCTTGATTCTCTCGCACACAGCTCATGTTCTTCGGCTGTATTTGGGCCTCCAAACTCCGATTTCAAATCTGTCTTCAGATTATTAATCGTGACTCTCTCACACAAAATGAAAACAACAAAACTTTGTAAAAAGGTTGACAATTCATCTCGAAAAATGACGACGAAGACAACTCAATGAATGAGAACGTAAAGTAGCGTAGCTACATCGTTTGGACTCGAAACCTAATGAATGAGTAATTGAAATAATTGGGACTCAATAAAGAATCATAAGAGATCATGTTCAAGACCAAAAAAAAAAAAATACTTGAACAAAAACAAATAGACACCAAGTAACACACATATGCCGTTTCCTAAACTTAGTCCTAGAACATGCATTTTCCAATGAGTATCAATTTAAATCTAATGTATGAGCATATATTGCCAAGTGTGTGAAAGTGTTAAATAAATATTGTTCAACTATGCATGGACACAAATGAATGTCATGTGTGTGTGTGTGTGCCTAGCCTTATAAAAGGAATGAAGTCTATTTTACATTTATTGTGCAATGAAGCATATTCTTCCTTGAACAACACCAATTTGCATGAAATGTGGCCGAGTCTTTTTTTGAAGCTTCAAATCTTCAATCCTAAGACCACTAATCAATATAAGAAAAACATCGCTTTGATATGGAATATATGCCAAGACAAGCCAAAAACCTAACAATGGCGCTTTCATTATGAATCTTCTCCAAAGATGGGTGGTTGTATGTGGAAGGTGGTGATGGTGAGACATCCATGGAGGAAAACCTCCATGGATGCCTTTGAAGGTCTCTCTCTCTCTCTCTCTCTTGTTGTGTGAAGAAGATGAAGTGTAGAAGAGAGGGTTTCTAGGTTATCTGGGTCAAAAGTGCTTTGTCTTGTGAAGAAAGTGGTATATTTATAAGCTTGGGAAGTTTGAGAACGATTTAAGCATGAAATGGCGAAATTACCCCTAAAAAATGGCCCAAAACCCGCCATTCGCTGTGTTAGAGATTGCAAAGTGCGGGTAAAGAGTGCTGGTCAAGGACCCGCATTCACTCGCACTTTATCGACTCTTCAAGATTTCAACTCTTTGATTTTGTTAACAGTGAGGGTGGAGTGCAGTTGGCTGACCCACACTCACCCTCACTTTATTACTGAAATGGTTATAACTTTCTCTAGGAGACTTGGAATGGTAATCCATAAAACCGTTGGAAAGTAGACTTCCGAAGCTTTTTGAATATATGTTATTCAATACGTGGTTCAATCTGAGGAGAGATATATGACCCTTTGAATTTGGATGTTTTGTACACGTTTTTTACAATTTCAGCCTCTTTTTGTATGAAATCCTGAATTCCGCTTCCAATACTCGAAAATGCACGAATGCCTGCAATTACAATAAATAGCCTATAAGAGATGCTAAAATGTAAGAAAACGAGACAAAGGATAAGGAAATGAGGGTTGAAATATACAACAATTTTGGCATGATCAGCAGGCAAAGATAAACCGGGCCATTGTGACAGAAGGGAATATAGCAGTCAAGATGGCCAGGACTATAGGAGTTTTAAGGGACGAGAGGGTCGAGACACGACAGATCACAGGGGATCCTGTTTTCAGGAAGACATAAAGAGGTAAGATGGGGATAGGGCATAACACGTTCGAGAGGTCAGGTATGAAGATCTTAGAAGGAAATCCCGATCAACTTCTGCAAATGAGGATATGCCATCTAGAAGGCACCGAACCACCAATACCCTAGTTAGATATGACCTTCCTAATGCCCAGATTATGAGGAGAATGCTAAAGGATCCTTACGGGCTCATTATCTGCCAAAAATTTGAAGAGCATTGAGAACCGGAAGGTAAGAGAGAAATCTTACTATGAAGGATAGAAGCATTAGAGTGGAGACAAGGTAGAAGGGATTTGGTTGTTGGAAGCTCGAACAACCCTTACTCTGACATAATCCGGTAAACTAGGTTCTCGTAAAACTTTAGAATACCGCATATGGAGCAGTTCAAATCAAACATCGAACCCTAGGAACATGTTAGGAGGTACCAAAGCACAATGGTATAGTATGATTACGACGATGCATTTATGTGCAAAATGTTCCTGTAAAATTTGGGCGATCAGAGGTCTAGATGGTTTGGTGGCCTTGCCAGTGGGATGATCAGGAATTTTGAGAAGCTAATACAATCGTTCACCAAGAAATTTATAGGAAACATACAGAGGAGAAAATCGATATCCGTCTTTTCTACCCTAAGGCAACGGAAGGACGAGAAGTTGAAGGACCATATGCATAAATTTTCTCGGGAAGTGTCAAAAGTTCAAGACCCTAACGATGATTCAGTGGTGTCAGTATTCGTTAACAGCTTGCAGCTCAGTCAGTTGTTGCTCAGTGTAAGACAGAAAGGGGCAACCACTTATGCCTATCTGGTGGATGAGGTCGGAGGATACGTAATGGAAGAATAAGAGTAGATGACTCAAGGTAGAGAACTCATTCATGGTGGCCGACCAAAGGAAAGCCAAAAACCCAAGGAGGCCAATCTAAAAGGCGGCCAGAAGTGGGACCCGAGAAATGCAAATTCTGGCAGAGGGAAAGATGGTCGCAAAGACGATGAACAAAAAAGTGGCAGATCTTTCAAAAGGCAATACACTAGTTACACATCGTTGCCCAGGAAGCAGAAGGAGATTCTAGTTATAATTAAAGAGAAAAACCTGTACAAGAAACCCACAAAACAGTCAAACTTTTCTAGAAGAGATACCTCAAATACTGTTGATTCTATCGAGAAAACGGTCATGTTACTTTAAAGTGTTACCATTTAAGAGATTACATTAAGAAGCTGATTATAAAGGGGCATTTGAAAGATATGGTCCTAAAAGGTGGTGATGAGCAACAAAAGGACAGGAAGAGTAATCCCAAAAGGAGCACCGATGGTCACCGGTGGTAGAGCAATCAATACAATCTTTGAAGGATCCTATACTAGAAAAAGTAGTTGGGAGAGAATGACCAAATTCATGAAGTGATAGATGGCCAAAGAACCTTAGAAGTGAACATGGTCGACCCAACAAAAAGAAGACCAAACAAGGATAGGGCTCGATCATATTTTCAGAAGCAGATGCACACAGGCTCGAAGTCAGACCAAACGATCCAATTGTGGTATTGGTGCGTATCGGCCATAGAGAAGTAAAAAGGTGTTGATAGATAACGTGGGTTCAGTGGATATTTTGAGCATAGCAGTCTACTACCAGTTAGGGATGCAAATGAAAGATTTGTAATCATTAACAATCCCACTTAAGGGGTTCGAAGGAGCAGAGGTCAAGTCTTTAGGAATTATTAAGCTACCAGTCAAGATTGGGACTTACCCCTGCCAAAAAACAGAACTCTTCAATTTTGTATTGGTGAACGCGAAAAATTGGCCTTACAACGCCCTCACAGGGAGACCTTTCTTGAATAAGTCAAAGGCTGTCACAATGACTTATACACTAATAGTCAAATTCTTGACCGAAGTAGGGATGGGCATCATAAAAAGTTTGCAAGAGTGGGCAAGGAAGGCAAACCTAGCAGTATATAGGGGAAAGACAGAGCCATGTAATACAGATCAACTCCCAGAGCAAAGAATGCATGAGAGTTGACGAAGAAGAAACTCAGGTTGAAAGTCCAACCCACTTTGACATAGATCCAAGAGAAGGGCCCCCATATGAGGAGGAAAATTAGAAGGAACCAACTATAGAGGTTATGCTCGATGAAAACAATCCCGACTAAACTATCAAATCGAGGGCTCAGTTTTCTACTCTTGTCTGGGATAATTTGGTCATCTTGCTAATGGAATTCAAAGATGTAATCACATGGATACACGAAGATATGCCAGGCATAAACACCAAGGTAATTTCGCACTACTTATCTAGTGATCTCGAACATCGGCCAATGATCCAAAAAAGGCGAAGGTTCAACCCAAAAAGAAATAAGGCAATTAAGGAAGAGGTCGAGAAGCTACTGACTACGGGATTGATTAGAGAAGTGCAATATCCAGAATGGGTCACCAATATAGTGCTAGTAAAAAATAAAAATGGAGAGTGGAGGATGTGTGCAGACTTCATTGACTTGAATAAAGCTTATTCGAAAGATAGTTTTCCATTGCCAAGGATAGACCAACTTATCGATGCCACTGTAAGGCACGAGCTGCTCAGTTTCATGAATACATACTCGAGCTATAATCACATTCGAATGACAGAGCAGGATGAGGAAAAGATAGCCTTCACAATTGATTAAGAGCTCTATTGCTATAAAGTAATGCCTTTTCAGCTTAAAGAAAGTCGGGGCGATTTACCAAAGATTTGTAAACAAGATGTTTGCCCAATAAATTGGCAAGAATATGGAAGTGTATGTTGACAATATTCTAACAAAGACTGTCACAATGAAAAATCATGCAGTGATCTAAGAGAGATGTTTGAAGTACTAAGGAAGTACGTGATGAAACTGTACCCGAAGAAGTGTATTTTTGGGGTGCTTTCGGGGAAGTTCCTCTGTTTCCATGTTCATCAAAGAGGAATCAAGGTCAACCCCGAAATGATAAAGGCACTAAAGGATATGATGTCCCTTAAAACTCTAAAAGAGATCTAACGGTTGACCGGGTGCTTAGCTTCGCTAAACCGTTTTATCAGCCGATCGACAAATAAATGCCTTCCTTTCTTTAAAGCCATAATGAAGGGCAAATTAGTAGAATGGACCGAAGAATGCGAGGAAGCCTTTCAACAAATCAAGGAATATCTAGGCAAAACTCCAATCTTATCTAAGCCACTAGATGGTAAGACGTTATATTTGTATCTATAAATCATGCCAGTAGCCACGGGATCCGAGCTGGTCAGATTTGGTGAAGGGAAGTTGATTGCGCTGTAAATGTTCTCGTTTAGCGCTTTCTTTTCCTACCTTTTGTGTTCATTTTCTAGAACTTTTTTTTTGTATATAACGTGTGTTTTGGTTAAGTATAGGTAATATACTACTTTAGGAAAGTGTTTGGACGAAGTTGGAGAAAAGAGGTTAAAATATGAGCAAAAGCCGATGAATGAAGAACCTTACGGGAAAGAGCACGCAGCACAAAGCCGTGGGAAGAAGTCAAAGAGAAAGAACCTGCTAACCAAAAGACTTGAACTCGCTAGCAATTATGACATGGGTTCAGCCGTGGAACATTGTCCGTTGGGCAGAATTTCTGAGCCCGTTGAGGATTTCTGATAAAGCTCGCTGGTTCGTGCTTGTGAGAAAGAAGCCTTGAAACGGAGGATCCAAAGTCGCGGAGGATCTTTAGAGGAATACCCCACAGGATGTAACAGCGGGAATGAACCAACAGAACAAAGCCACGAACAACATGTCGAGGACAATTATGGCAATTCCTTTCCCAACTTCAACCTAAAGATATAAATATACACTTTTCTAATGTAATAAACATAAGTGAGAGATATTAGAAGATAATTAGACTCTCCCTTTAACAAGAATAGCTCTAGAAAATCTTTTGCTCTTTTTCAATTGCTTTAGCTTCAAGACACTTATCTTAGTTAAGTAATTAGTTAGATTAGCTCTTGAGAGCTACTTGTGATAATCCTTGATTGTATTTGCTATGGAGAAGGGTTGTTCTCGATAGGAATCTGACAAGACTTCATGGGTTGTATTTCTTCCTTTTCTTCTTACTTAGGCTATTCTTAGATATCATGTGTAACTAACCCACTTTTGTTGGGGGATCTATGAAAGTAATGATGTGAGCCACCTTGTTTATCACTCTACTTTATAAATAGTCAATGTTTTAAATTGACTAAATCATGACATGTTTTCCATAGACTTCTGAAGAACATGTATTTGTAATTTGTTCTAAAAGTTTATGATATACTTCATAACTTTTGATTTATGTATTGTCATCCAATAACTCATTAAGTGGAGTGTTTTGATTAATGGTAAATCCACACTCTCGATTACTATTCCACAACCAAACACTTACTTAATGTTCCATCTAAGACTTTAGAGGATACCTCGAGTGAGTTGTTCAGTGTGCTTTTGAATATAAATGGAACTAGTTGAAGTGATTTTGATCTAAAAACTTATAGGAGCGGTTACTTAGTGGTGTATCATTGTTAATTTCATACCTCCCATAGCTTCTTTATCTCAATAATCTTCAATCTCATTTAATATTGCATTAGATTAGCCTTTAATCATTAATATGTTACTTTATTACTTTCTGAAGCATTCAACTAGTTATTTAACTTTCTATATGTCTTAGATCCTCATGGGAACGATAACCCATGCTTGTGCACCCTATACGAGTTGAACGCCTTGTGCACTTGCAAAGGGTGAATCACTCGTGCACCCCCTTAGAATAGCCGAGGCAGAATAGGTTTGATTATTTGTAGTTTTATTAGAACCAGTTTTGGCGCTTCAAAATTCATGGCACCATTGCTGGGGAGTTAGGCACGGTTAGAATTAAATTGTTAGTTAATTTTAAAGTTACATTGCTTTCTAGTCATAATTTAGTATAATACCTTTCTTTTTCACATTTGATTTCCATTTCATTTTCTGAATTATGTGCAGAACCATTACTAGGAACTTGATGGAGGATACATGTTGTATGAAAGAATTCTCATTACCCACTATGGGGGCACATCCTTCAGCCATAGCATTGAATGCTGCTCAGCGGGACTATGAGTTGAAGAACTTACACTACAACATCTTGCCATCTTATTACGAAAAGTTGAGCGAAGACGCCCTTCAGTTTATGAGGAAGTATTACAATGCTATCACTACGATACTACTGTGCCGGCTAACTGAGGATTTACTACGGATGCGCTATTTTTCATACTACATAAAGGACTTAACCAAGAAGTGGCTTATAGCTTTGCTAGCAGGAACTCTCACTACTCAGGCCGAGGTGGAGTAAAAATTCTGCTCCAAATTCTTCCCCTCCTAGAAAACCAAGGAAATCAAGGGACGGATTGTAAACTTCCAAGAGGAAGAAGGAGAAGCATTCCATGAATCATGGGAGAGGTTCAAAGCTTCTCCTAGCTTAGTGCTCACACCACAACTTCACACTCCAGTCCCAAGTACAGTCTTTCTACGATGGGCTTATTGGACTCACATAGGCGATCGTCGACAATGCCTGTGGTGGAACGATGAGGGAGTGCTCTGCAGACTTTGTGTTCAAAAAATATGAGATGTTGGGATATAATTCCTAACAAAGAAGTACAAAGTGTTAGGATTATGCTCAGTAGCAAGAGTGTAATGTTGTAATTAACAATCTTTTTCATATTAATAAAGTGATTTCTGGTTTAACAAATCGTATAGCATTTATAGTTTGTATTATAATTGTCAAAGTAAATAATCATAAGGTCTAAAGACTATGGGAAAAGAAGAATTGTTCGTACATCTGGATATGTATGTGGTAGACACAATTCTTTAGTTAGTCTTGAATATTGTTCACAACTTAAGTTAAAGGTTGGGCACCTTTATCTTGTTAAAGTTGTAGAATTCTTTTGCTAGCATTTGAGTGAGATCAAATGAGATATGGTGAATCTAAAATCATCGGAGTGTCTTCGAGCAAAAGGATCTAGTGCACTGGGTGCATTGAACTGGATCACAATGAAAAGCTTTATCTAGAACCGTCAATAGATAATAGTCTTTTCATTATCAGGACAATCGGAGAGTCTATCTTAATCCTGAGATAAATGATGGACTTATGGTTGCAAGTGATATCATTTGAGTTATCAATGAGTACGATTATATCGCATAGTCTATCCTCGATAGTTTGGTGATATTCATTTGTTAATCGATAGAGGACTTCATTTATAGATATGGACATCGTGGCTCCATTTAATTAAATGAGAGTATAATATCATCATATGGATGTTTTGAGGTAATTGGATATTAAATCTCAACGTTGAGTTTTCAATAGTGTCTATTGAAAACATGGCTTCTGGACAAGTAAAAATATCCAAGTTCAAAACGTGGTCGTATGAGTAAATATGGTAACTTGGAGAGTTATAGGCGGTCTATGAACTCTTGGCGATTACTGATATTAATCACGAGGATACACTATCTCCAATATGATTGTCTAGGGTATGAATGAGGAGCATCTTCCTTTTCTATCTTTATTTAAGAGTTCAGTTTTAGCTCTTTAGTGGAATGAGTTAAAATTAATGGATCGGACCTAAGTGAATCATTTGTTGATTGTGATTAGGTTATGTCTATTGAAGCTTAAATTTAGATGGCCCGCCAAGATCCCCAATCCACACGGACTTGCATGGATCACTTGATATATTCTACCGGACCAATTTAAGGGTCCATCTAGAATTGCATTTAATATATTAAGAATATAATTTGCACATTATTTAAGTAATGGGCTGCTCAATTATATTAATATATTAATGAAAGACATGTGGGCTTGTTTCTTTTAGTAAGAATGGGTCTGGTTCACATGTGGGCTTTTTTATTTAAAGTCCAATGGATTAAATGAAATAGGAAAATAATATTAGGCCCATCTTATATATAAGTGGGGCGGCTAGGTTAAGGTTTTGACCTAAAAATATTATTTTGTTTCATTTGTTTTAATTAAATAAGAATTAATTGATTTATTGATTAATTGTTTAATTAAAGAAACAAATCTTTCCTAAAAGTAAAAGACTTGTTTGATAAGTAAATAAATAAATTAGTATTATTTATTTAATCAAATAAGGAGTCTTTTTTTTTATTTAGTCAAATAAAAGAATAAAAATAAAAGAGTTGGATTAGGGTTTGAAGTCTATAAAGTTAAAAAGAATTAGGGTTGAATTTCAGTCACCCTATATAAGTGACATGATGAAATTCGGCCAACCCTAATTAGATACTACATAGAATTCGGCAACCCTAAAGGAAAAAGAAGAAAAATTCGGCCAACCTATATATATGTTCTTATAGGGTTCGGCCACATCAATTTTTGGTGCTTGAGTTTTTATTTTCTTTCTTCTTCTTCTTAATTCTAAGAGAGTTTTTATTCTAGAGAGACAAAAAGGAGTGAAAAATTATTCTTTGATAGTATACAATTGCTTAAACATCAATAAGCTTGTGTATACGATATCGATCTAGGTTCACGCGAGTTTCGATCATAAGATTGTGAACTCAAAAGTGACCGGAATAATTTTGACATTCTTTTGATTGTTTTGTGACTAACAAAGAAAAGAAAGTATTTGTTTGGTCCATTCACAGGTTTGCAATTCAAAGGAAAGGGAGACCACGCTCCTAGGTGATCCACGTTCGTGCTCGGATTGAAGGTCTTACGGATTACCATTGACGTAAGTCAATCGGATCACGCGACAAGAGGTAATTTACTTTTGTTGATATATATGCATGTTTATTGATTAAAAGGGTTTAAGGTTCATAAAGGAAAAATTTTAAAAGTCACTAAATCGTCTTTAGTATCGCTTCCGCTGCGTGTAACACTTTTATTTGTTTATTTTTCCCTACAATTGGTATCAGAGCCTAGGTTGAACCCTTTTAATTAATTAACGTATATATACGTGGATCTATTTCTTTTTATTGTGATTATGCATGTTTAGAAAGAGATGGCACTCTAGGTATTCAAATATATAATTACATGTGATGTATGGATTTATATATATTTTATGTGGTTTGTTATTGCTCGATTTTGGCCCTAGATTTTCAATGTAATTTTTGTTTCGGAGTTGTAACAAGAAGGGTGGTCTATTATCGCCATAATTCCTTCTTCGTAGATTGCTAGGTTTTATTTTTTTTATATATATGTGCAGTATTTTTTTTTAGGGTTACTGTAGTTTTTTTTTTTTTTATTTATTTTTAGTATGTGCAGTTTTTGGTTTGTAAAAATACTGCAGTGAATAAAAAAAAAAAAAAATTAATACTGCAGTATTTATTATATATATACTGCCGTAATATATTTAGGTCTTGGAGATTCGAAGACACGAAGCAAAACGAAGCAACCGGAACCAAGTACGAGCACCGTGCGCACCCTAGGAGTGGATTGGGCTGCGCATGACAAGCCCAAACTTTGGTGGGCTGCGCATGGCAGCCTTGTGTGGCCTTATGGGCTGCGCAAGGCAGCCCCTTTGTGGGGTTGTGGGCTGCGCACGCCCATGGGAGAAGGCCGAAGGATGAGCGTATGGTTGATGGGCCACCTGAAGATCTTGTATTCCTGACAAATTGTAATTTACTTGTTTTTCTAGGATGGGCCAAAATTGTTGCTATTTAATTTATGCTTAAATATTACAATATTTGTTATTGTATGATAACATGACATATAGAATAGGAGTGCCACGCATATATCTCTTTTGGTATGAACATGCATTGAATGATTTAGGTATCTAAATTGGCATCTAGATAACTCGGTAAATCATTCTATGGGATTTAATCACACGCCTTAAATAATTGAGTGGGAGAAGGTGTTTTGGTAACACCTATGGCCTCCAAGGTTAGTTGAGCTTTATTATTTATTGGTAATCCCCCCAAGGGGCGTTCATGAATGGAATTTAGCAACATACTTCCTTACAAGGATAGACTAGACAATGGACTCAAACGAGATCTACTCCCCAAGGAGGGATTTTCGTGAGAGAAAATTGAGGGTCGATATCTTGGTAACACACTCAATGTAATTTTATTGATATCCTCCCAAGAGTTCTTGTCAGTAAAATTGCAAGGCTAAAATTGAAAACGCTGGTTGTTATGTTAACAATTAGGTGGGACCTAGTCTAACTAGTAAATGGTGCGAACTCCCAAAGGAGGCGTAACATTTATGGGTGTTAGATCACCGTTGAATTTTATGATTGAGTTATTTATTTAATTCAAGATAAATATTTAAAAGTGCTTTATCATGATTATTTACTTATATATGTTTTGTTTTATTCAGAAATCATGACCCCATCACTTATGAACATCCCGAAAGATAACACTTTAACTGGAGATAATTATGTCACATGGAAAAGGAAAATTGGGTTGTTACTGCAAAGTGAAAAACATAAGTTTGTTCTAACTACTCCTAAACCACCTGCTCCTAATAATGAATCTAGCATAATGTGTAGAGATGAGTATGAGCAGTGGAAGACTTCAGATGATATGGCAAAATGTTACATTATGGCCACTATCTCCGACGTGTTGCAACAGCAGCATGAAGGAATGGAGTCCGCTGCTGATATAATGATGTCTCTAGAGGAGATGTTTGCTATGAAGTCTAGGACGACTAAGAGAGAGGCAGTGACTGCTTTTATGAATCTTAGGATGAAACCTGGACAGGCTGTGAAAGATCACATGATGAAAGTCATAGCACATCTCAACATTGCTGAACTGCATGGCGCTGAGATAGATGGTGAGACAAAGATTGATATGGTTGTCAATTCATTGTCAGATTCCTTTGATCAGTTCAAATTGGACTACACTTTGAACAAAAAGGAATACACCTTACAAGGCCTGATGCAAGATGTTCAAAGTGCTGAAAAGATCCTTGTGAAAGGCAAAGGTCAAGAGATTCATATGGTTGGTAAAGTTGCTACTGTTAAGGCCCGTCAAAAGGTCAAGAAACAACAGAAGAAAAAGCAACTTGGGCCTATCAAGAAGGAGACCAAGAAAGTAACCAAGATCAAAGGGAAATGCTTCCTTTGTGGTGAAAAGGGACATTGGAAGAGAAATTGCCCAAAGTCCCAGAACAAGAAGGAAGAAGGTAATTTGAATTATCTAGAAACATGTTTTTTGGCTGATTCTACAGATTCTTGGATCATAGACTCAGGAGCCACTAATCATGTTTGTTATTCCTTGCAGGGGTTTCAAGAAAGGAGAAAGCTGAGTAAGAATGAAATCAATTTGCGCTTGGGCAACGGAACGTTAGTGTCTGCAAGTGCAGTGGGAGATATTAGAGTTTATTTGGATTCTAGAAGGCATTTAGATTTAATAGACGTTTATTATGTACCTCAATTCAAGAGGAATTTAATTTCAGTTTCTTGTTTGAATAAATTTGGATATTCGGTTACTTTTAATAAAGTTTTTATTATTAGTAAGAATGACAAAATTATTTGCCAAGGTACATTTGAAAACGGTCTATACTTTTTGCATAGAAATATCTCTCACTCGTTAGACACAGAAATAACGGAACCTAATCATAAAAGAGTAAAATTATCAACAGATGAAACCTACCTTTGGCATTTACGCTTAGGTCATATTAACCTTAATAGGATTAAAAGATTGGTAAGTGACGGACCTTTAAGTGACTTAAAGGTTGATGATCTACCAACTTGTGAATCTTGTTTGGAAGGTAAAATGACCAAAAGGACGTTCTCTGCCAAAGGTGCAAGAGCCACTGAATGTTTAGGATTGATACACACTGATGTATGTGGACCTATGAGCATTCAAGCTAGAGGTGGATATGAGTACTTCATCACCTTCACGGATGATTACTCAAGATTTGGTTATGTGTATCTCATGAGACATAAGTCGGATGCTTTTGACATGTTCAAAGCATTCAAAGCTGAAGTGGAAAATCAGCTTGAGAAACACATAAAAATCTTGAGATCTGATCGTGGTGGAGAATATCTATCTGGTGAGTTTCAGCAATATCTTATTGATAATGGGATAGTTTCTCAGTTTTCTGCACCAGGTACACCTCAACAGAATGGGGTAGCAGAAAGGAGAAATAGAACTCTTTTGGATATGGTTAGGTCTATGTTGAGATATTCAACGCTTCCTATTTCTTTTTGGGGATATGCTTTACAAACTGCTATATACATTCTAAACGATGTACCATCTAAGTCTATTCCTAAAACACCGCATGAGTTGTGGACTGGGCGCAAGCCTAGTTTACAACACTTAAGGATATTTGGTTGTCCTGCGCATGTGTTAAAAGGAAAGACAGAAAAGATGGAGTCCCGTTCAGAAACATGTATATTTGTAGGGTATCCAAAAGAAACTAAAGGATATTATTTCTATAGTCCTTCAGATCTTAAAGTATTTGTTTCGACAAATGCTAAATTTCTGGAAAAGGACTATATGAATGATTTTGTGCCTAGAAGTAGAATTGTCCTGAATGAGATGTCAGGAGATACAATTCCACGAGAGGTTGCACAACCTAACCCAATTGTAAGTTCCGATCCAACACAAGATCAACAACCTACCATTCCTCGTCGTAGTGGGAGGGTTAGAACACAACCCGAAAGATACATCGGTCTGGGAGAATCAGTGGAGAATCTCCCGGACGACGATGATCCCTATACGTACAAGGAAGCTATGGAGGATGTTGATAGTCGCCATTGGCAAAAGGCAATGAAATCCGAGATTGAATCTATGTTCGATAACAAAGTCTGGTCCCTTGTAGACTTGCCTAAAGGGATAAAACCCATTGGGTGCAAGTGGGTATACAAGAGGAAAAGATGTATGGATGGAAAGGTGGAAACCTTTAAAGCTAGATTGGTAGCTAAAGGGTATACACAGAAAGAAGGTATCGATTACGAGGAAACCTTCTCTCCTGTGGCCATGCTTAAATCCATTAGGATACTCTTATCCATTGCAGCATCTTTAGATTTAGAGATTTGGCAAATGGACGTCAAGACAGCTTTCCTAAATGGAAGTCTTGACGAAAGCATCTACATGATGCAACCAGAGGGATTCATTGAAAAGGGCCAAGTGGATAAGGTATGCAAGTTGCAGAAATCCATATATGGATTAAAGCAAGCATCCAGATCCTGGAACATAAGGTTTGATCAAGCTGTCAAAGGTTTTGGATTTATTCAGAATCCTGACGAACCTTGTGTATACAAAAGGATTAAAGGTGACAAGTTGGTTTTCCTGATTCTTTATGTTGATGATATACTACTCATTGGAAACGATGTAGGTGTATTGACATCAGTAAAAGAATGGTTAGCAAAACAATTTGATATGAAGGACTTAGGAGAAGCAAGTTTTATTCTAGGTATCCAAGTAATAAGGGATAGAAAGAATAGAACGATTGCATTATCCCAAGCTTCATACATAGACAAAATCTTGTCTAGGTTTTCCATGCAGGATTCCAAGAAAGGTATGTTACCTTTCAGACATGGAATCAAGCTTTCTAAGGAACAAGTTCCTAAGAATGAGCATGAAGAGCAATTCATGAGTAGAGTTCCATATGCCTCGGCAGTTGGAAGTCTCATGTATGCAATGCTCTGTACTAGACCAGATATTTGTTTTGCTGTTGGCATAGTTAGCAGGTTTCAATCGAAACCTGGACCTGATCACTGGACGGCAGTCAAGCATATTTTCAAGTATCTTAAGAGAACGAGAGATAATATGCTTGTATACTCTGGAGGGGATTTGGTTCCCGTTGGGTATACAGATTCTGATTTCCAATCAGATTCTGACTCCAGAAAATCCACATCAGGGGCTGTGTTTACTATTGGAGGAGGAGCAGTTATATGGAGGAGTATCAAGCAATCTTGTATTGCTGATTCCACCATGGAAGCTGAGTATGTTGCTGCATGCGAAGCTGCCAAAGAGGCTGTTTGGCTCCGCCAATTCTTGATTGACTTAGAAGTGGTTCCTAGTGCGAATAAGCAGATCACTATCTACTGTGACAACAGTGGAGCAGTGGCTAATTCGAAAGAACCAAGAAGTCACAAGAGAGGTAAACACATTGAAAGAAAGTATCATCTTTTAAGGGAGATTGTTCAAAGAGGTGACGTGACGATTACCAAAATCGCGTCAGCAGAAAATCTAGCGGATCCCTTCACAAAGGCTCTACCTCAGAAGAGTTTCGATGGGCATCTAGAGAATATGGGCTTGAGAGATATGACACATTTGCTATAGCGCAAGTGGGAGATTGTTAGGATTATGCTCAATAGCAAGAGTGTAATGTTGTAATTAACAATCTTTTTCATATTAATAAAGTGATTTCTGGTTTAACAAATCGTATAGCATTTATAGTTTGTATTATAATTGTCAAAGTAAATAATCATAAGGTCTAAAGACTATGGGAAAAGAAGAATTGTTCGTACATCTGGATATGTATGTGGTAGACACAATTCTTTAGTTAGTCTTGAATATTGTTCACAACTTAAGTTAAAGGTTGGGCACCTTTATCTTGTTAAAGTTGTAGAATTCTTTTGCTAGCATTTGAGTGGGATCAAATGAGATATGATGAGTCTAAAATCATCGGAGTGTCTTCGAGCAAAAGGATCTAGTGCACTGGGTGCATTGAACTGGATCACAATGAAAAGCTTTATCTAGAACCGTCAATAGATAATAGTCTTTTCATTATCAGGACAATCGGAGAGTCTATCTTAATCCTGAGATAAATGATGGACTTATGGTTGCAAGTGATATCATTTGAGTTATCAATGAGTACGATTATATCGCATAGTCTATCCTCGATAATTTGGTGATATTCATTTGTTAATCGATAGAGGACTTCATTTATAGATATGGACATCGTGGCTCCATTTAATTAAATGAGAGTATAATATCATCATATGGATGTTTTGAGGTAATTGGATATTAAATCTCAACGTTGAGTTTTCAATAGTGTCTATTGAAAACATGGCTTCTGGACAAGTCAAAATATCCAAGTTCAAAACGTGGTCATATGAGTAAATATGGTAACTTGGAGAGTTATAGGCGGTCTATGAACTCTTGGCGATTACTGATATTAATCACGAGGATACACTATCTCCAATATGATTGTCTAGGGTATGAATGAGGAGCATCTTCCTTTTCTATCTTTATTTAAGAGTTCAGTTTTAGCTCTTTAGTGGAATGAGTTAAAATTAATGGATCGGACCTAAGTGAATCATTTGTTGATTGTGATTAGGTTATGTCTATTGAAGCTTAAATTTAGATGGCCCGCCAAGATCCCCAATCCACACGGACTTGCATGGATCACTTGATATATTCTACCGGACCAATTTAAGGGTCCATTTAGAATTGCATTTAATATATTAAGAATATAATTTGCACATTATTTAAGTAATGGGCTGCTCAATTATATTAATATATTAATGAAAGACATGTGGGCTTGTTTCTTTTAGTAAGAATGGGTCTGGTTCACATGTGGGCTTTTTTATTTAAAGTCCAATGGATTAAATGAAATAGGAAAATAATATTAGGCCCATCTTATATATAAGTGGGGCGGCTAGGTTAAAGTTTTGACCTAAAAATATTATTTTGTTTCATTTGTTTTAATTAAATAAGAATTAATTGATTTATTGATTAATTGTTTAATTAAAGAAACAAATCTTTCCTAAAAGTAAAAGACTTGTTTGATAAGTAAATAAATAAATTAGTATTATTTATTTAATCAAATAAGGAGTCTTTTTTTTTTTAGTCAAATAAAAGAATAAAAATAAAAGAGTTGGATTAGGGTTTGAAGTCTATAAAGTTAAAAAGAATTAGGGTTGAATTTCAGTCACCCTATATAAGTGACATGATGAAATTCGGCCAACCCTAATTAGATACTACATAGAATTCGGCAACCCTAAAGGAAAAAGAAGAAAAATTCGGCCAACCTATATATATGTTCTTATAGGGTTCGGCCACATCAATTAATTGGTGCTTGAGTTTTTATTTTCTTTCTTCTTCTTCTTAATTCTAAGAGAGTTTTTATTCTAGAGAGACAAAAAGGAGTGAAAAATTATTCTTTGATAGTATACAATTGCTTAAACATCAATAAGCTTGTGTATACGATATCGATCTAGGTTCACGCGAGTTTCGATCATAAGATTGTGAACTCAAAAGTGACCGGAATAATTTTGACATTCTTTTGATTGTTTTGTGACTAACAAAGAAAAGAAAGTATTTGTTTGGTCCATTCACAGGTTTGCAATTCAAAGGAAAGGGAGACCACGCTCCTAGGTGATCCACGTTCGTGCTCGGATTGAAGGTCTTGCGGATTACCATCGACGTAAGTCAATCGGATCACGCGACAAGAGGTAATTTACTTTTGTTGATATATATGCATGTTTATTGATTAAAAGGGTTTAAGGTTCATAAAGGAAAAATTTTAAAAGTCACTAAATCGTCTTTAGTATCGCTTCCGCTGCGTGTAACACTTTTATTTGTTTTTTTTTCCCAACAGAGACAACCCAATATCTTAGTGAAGTCTTCACAATAGATCAAGCTCCTCTTGTTCTTCCCAAGCTCGAAATCAACGTGTAACCACCCACAAAGTCTAAATACATGCTAAGGTGAGATGGGTGTTCTTTGGTGAGATTCTAGTTATTCTAGGGTATTCTAAGTTATTTAGGATATTAGGGATTGTGTTTAAGGTGACGAAAGATGTATATTTATAAAGGAAAAGGTTTGGGCAAGGTTTGGACGTTAATGTACAAGTTTCTCCCTATGAAATGACCAACTTGCGGGTTCAAACCCCAGGTTCACGGGTTCTTTCTCTCTAGTGGAACTCGTGGTGTAATTCTGCAAGTTGGTCGCGAGTTCAACCTCCTTGTTCCACGGGAATGTTCTAGCGGTATGATGTCGTAGAGTCTTCATGAGTTTGGATGTCTGTTACACGTGAAAATGGCCGGTGAGATAAGCTTCCAATCTTGGTTGGTCATGGAGACTTGGAGGATTTGGAGGAGAGGGAAAACGTGTGCATGGGAGGCTCAAAGTGGGTCTATTGTGACCGCCGGGATGAGGGCTGTAGATCTGGGCAAAAAATAGTCGAAAAGATGGCTGAAAAATGGCCCAAAATGGTTGGGTCAACATTCGGGTTAAAGATGAGTTAGGTCCGGGTCACTTAGGTCCACGGGTTGGCTGGAGGTTGAAGAAGGGTGACATCATCGTTGACGTCAGGCTGACACAAGCAGAAGGCCAAAACAACGTCGTCCCACTTGGTGACGTGGCAAGTTGCTGCGTCTTTGGCTAGCAAATATCAATTTGTACCCCTGATCTCTCCCTTATTCACAGAATATTCAATAATGTCTCGAATATTGCACTTTAGCCCCTGATATGTCCAAAATGACAACAATGCCTATAAACTTCCCTATTTAATCGAAACACTTATTTAAACCATTAAATATCTGGTTTTACCAGAGAAACAAGCACCAAGTAATAAGAAATAGGGGTACAAAATATGTACTTTTATACCACGATCAGATAGAAGTGACCAATCACGGCCAGCCACCTCACCACCTCGTGAGAGGCGCGTGAGCCTCACAGGACAGAGAGGTGTGTGAACCGTGAGGCTCACACGCTCCTCACGGTCTCACTAGTGGTGTCAATGTGGGCCGGCCCAGCCCATTTGTGCCAGGCCAAAGGGGCTGTTTTTGAAAACGGGCTGGCCCGAAAACCGTGCCGTGCCGGGCCAACCCATTTTCAAAAATGGAGGGCCCAGCATGTGCTTATGGGGCAGGCCGGCGGGCCGAGCCTGGCTCAGCAAGCAAACCACAAATATATATATATATATATGTATATTTAATTTAATTCAATTGTACAACTTGTATTCTTGTAACTTGTAAGTATATTATAATATTGTTTAAACAATTTAAATTATGTAATTTTAATTGTAATTTGTCTATCTTATTTATTATTTTAGTTTAATAAAAAAATAGATAGATTTATTATTTTATTTAATAAAATAATTCAAAGATTAAATAAAGATAAAATATGAAAGAAAATAGAAAATACATGAAATTATGAAAATATAAAATGAAGAACGATTTATTTATTTCAGATTATCAGTATTACATAATTTACTCATTAAAAACCTTACCAAGAAAAACCCATTGGGATAAAAATTTGGTAAGGGAAAAAGAGTGCAATCTCTAGCATACACGGGTCACGGAGTCGTAACGGGCCCGTCTCGGTTCTGTTGTAGTTATGTCTGAATTATAGTGTCTACCTGTCCGTGTCAAGCTATTCATTTGTCCATGTGCCTGTTCAAATGACCGGTTACCGACTTAGAACTGGTATATAAGTGGTTACAAAATTTGCAACGATATTTTGTTGTGACCCCACCGTCTGGGTTTAGTATTTCTTCCTTGTTAAAACACTGCCATATGTTTGAATTTGAAATATGCTTTTTAGGTTTGGGAGGACGTGATGTCGGTGTTGTGCTGGAACTAGAAGGTCCCGCTGTCGTTTTCGTCAGAAATTGAGGATGATTATGATCCATTTCCTACAATACAAATATACAATATTTATTAACTCATTTCCAGAAATTGACTCATTAGTCATTAAAAACTAAGCAAAAAATCATAAATATACTAAGCATAAAAATATTTAAATTCATTAGTCATTACTAAGCATTTAATCATAAATATACTAAACATAAATCATAAATATCATAAAAATATTAAAATTAATTACTAAACATAAAATCATCAATTTACTAACTAAACAAAATATACTAAGAAGAAAACCCATGGTAATTGAAGGTTTAGAAAGAAGAAAACACAAAGATTAGTCAAATACCTATAATTCACGAGCTGGTTTGGTTTTGAAGGTAGAACCACCACAAAACTAGATCAAACAGCTAGAAACTCATTTGGAAAAGGTAGGGGACTTGATTACCAAGATTCTCCAACTTGAATCATTCAATTCGGAGTCTAAATGAGAAAGTTATGGTGTTTGGAAGGTGAAAAAGTTTAGAGAGAAAATTATGCACATAGTGTTTTCTAATTTTTCTTCTTGAAATGAATGGGAGGGAAAAGAGGAATTTAAAAGAGATGAAAGAGAGGGAGAGAAGTGACCAATCACAGCCAGCCACCTCACCAACCTATGAGAGGCGCATGAGCCTCACGGGGTAGAGAGTTGTGAGGCTCACGTGCCCCTCACGGGCTCACCAAATATTGGCCTTTGGCCATTCTTGACTCCCTTGTGCTCCTCTAGCGTTCTTTGGCCGTATTCGGGCCTTCAAACTATGAATTCAAATTTATCTTCATATTAGGAACCGTGACTCCCTCACGCACAAGGAAGACTATGAAACTTTGACAAAAGGTTGAGAATTCGACTCGGTATACGACGACGAAGATAACACAACGAATGAGAACGCAAAGTAGCATAGCTTCCTAGTTTGGACTCGAAACCTAATGAGTAAGTAACCGAAATGACCGCAACTCAATAAGGAATCATATAAGATTATGTTCAAGTACAAAAACACTTGCCTAAAATCCATAGTCTCAGAAGAGACCAGGATGGGATCCCTATAATAAAACAATTTACATTTACTAGAGCTCCTGGTTTGGAGCAAAAGCTACCCCTCTTTCATCATAAGATGGTTTAGAATCGAAATACAACTTCACACAAGTATGCCATTTCTTAGAGATAGTCCTAGAACATGTAATTTTACAATGTTTGTTAAATGAAATCTAATGCATGTGCATAGTTCAACAAGTGTGTGAATGTGTTATACCAAAGGTGTACAACTATGTAGGGACATATATAAATGTGATGTGTGTGTGTGTGTGTGTGTGTGTGTGTGTGTGCCTAAAGGCCTTGCAAGAGGATAGAGCTCAAAGTATACCTTTGATGCTTTCTCTTCTTGAAGGCTTTACTTTATTTGATGTGATGTCTAATTTCCTTGAAGCTTCATAAACCATGAATCCTAGACAACTAATCAATACAAAGGAAATGTCGTTTTCATATTGAATGATGCCAACATGACTCGGAGTCCTAATAAGCTTAAACTCGAAAATCAATCAAACAAGTCTAAAATTAAAATCAAAGGCATTCTATGTAGGGAAAAAAAAACAAATAAAAGTGTTACACGCAGCGGAAGCGATACTAAAGACGATTTAGTGACTTTTAAAATTTTTCCTTTATGAACCTTAAACCCTTTTAATCAATAAACATGCATATATATCAACAAAAGTAAATTACCTCTTGTCGCGTGATCCGATTGACTTACGTCGATGGTAATCCGCAAGACCTTCAATCCGAGCACGAACGTGGATCACCTAGGAGCGTGGTCTCCCTTTCCTTTGAATTGCAAACCTGTGAATGGACCAAACAAATACTTTCTTTTCTTTGTTAGTCACAAAACAATCAAAAGAATGTCAAAATTATTCCGGTCACTTTTGAGTTCACAATCTTATGATCGAAACTCGCGTGAACCTAGATCGATATCGTATACACAAGCTTATTGATGTTTAAGCAATTGTATACTATCAAAGAATAATTTTTCACTCCTTTTTGTCTCTCTAGAATAAAAACTCTCTTAGAATTAAGAAGAAGAAGAAAGAAAATAAAAACTCAAGCACCAATTAATTGATGTGGCCGAACCCTATAAGAACATATATATAGGTTGGCCGAATTTTTCTTCTTTTTCCTTTAGGGTTGCCGAATTCTATGTAGTGTGTAAATTAGGGTTGGCCGAATTTCATCATGTCACTTATATAGGGTGACTAAAATTCAACCCTAATTCTTTTTAACTTTATAGACTTCAAACCCTAATCCAACTCTTTTATTTTTATTCTTTTATTTGACTAAAATAAAAAAGACTCCTTATTTGATTAAATAAATAATACTAATTTATTTATTTACTTATCAAACAAGTCTTTTACTTTTAGGAAAGATTTGTTTCTTTAATTAAACAATTAATCAATAAATCAATTAATTCTTATTTAATTAAAACAAATGAAACAAAATAATATTTTTAGGTCAAAACCTTAACCTAGCCGCCCCACTTATATATAAGATGGGCCTAATATTATTTTCCTATTTCATTTAATCCATTGGACTTTAAATAAAAAAGCCCACATGTGAACCAGACCCATTCTTACTAAAAGAAACAAGCCCACATGTCTTTCATTAATATATTAATATAATTGAGCAGCCCATTACTTAAATAATGTGCAAATTATATTCTTAATATATTAAATGCAATTCTAGATGGACCCTTAAATTGGTCCGGTAGAATATATCAAGTGATCCATGCAAGTCCGTGTGGATTGGGGATCTTGGCGGGCCATCTAAATTTAAGCTTCAATAGACATAACCTAATCACAATCAACAAATGATTCACTTAGGTCCGATCCATTAATTTTAACTCATTCCACTAAAGAGCTAAAACTGAACTCTTAAATAAAGATAGAAAAGGAAGATGCTCCTCATTCATACCCTAGACAATCATATTGGAGATAGTGTATCCTCGTGATTAATATCAGTAATCGCCAAGAGTTCATAGACCGCCTATAACTCTCCAAGTTACCATATTTACTCATATGACCACGTTTTGAACTTGGATATTTTGACTTGTCCAGAAGCCATGTTTTCAATAGACACTATTGAAAACTCAACGTTGAGATTTAATATCCAATTACCTCAAAACATCCATATGATGATATTATACTCTCATTTAATTAAATGGAGCCACGATGTCCATATCTATAAATGAAGTCCTCTATCGATTAACAAATGAATATCACCAAACTATCGAGGATAGACTATGCGATATAATCGTACTCATTGATAACTCAAATGATATCACTTGCAACCATAAGTCCATCATTTATCTCAGGATTAAGATAGACTCTCCGATTGTCCTGATAATGAAAAGACTATTATCTATTGACGGTTCTAGATAAAGCTTTTCATTGTGATCCAGTTCAATGCACCCAGTGCACTAGATCCTTTTGCTCGAAGACACTCCGATGATTTTAGACTCATCATATCTCATTTGATCCCACTCAAATGCTAGCAAAAGAATTCTACAACTTTAACAAGATAAAGGTGCCCAACCTTTAACTTAAGTTGTGAACAATATTCAAGACTAACTAAAGAATTGTGTCTACCACATACATATCCAGATGTACGAACAATTCTTCTTTTCCCATAGTCTTTAGACCTTATGATTATTTACTTTGACAATTATAATACAAACTATAAATGCTATACGATTTGTTAAACCAGAAATCACTTTATTAATATGAAAAAGATTGTTAATTACAACATTATACTCTTGCTATTGAGCATAATCCTAACATTCTAAACATTTTTCATTTATCAAACAAGTAGATCCATGAAGTTGATCATAAGAAAAATTTAGAGAAGATGATTATCAAACAAAATGATGAACCACAAATTGAGATCAGATGACTGCGATTAATGTGGACATGTTTTTACCTTGAAAATTCTTGAGACTTGTTCCTCTCTTCAAGACCAATGATTTTTGTTTTGGATCACTCAAACCGGAGTTGAAATGAGAGAGTTATGACTAAAATAAAAATATAAAAGTTGTGAGAGATTTGGCACGAAATTTGAATATATAGGGAGAGAAAACCAAATAGAGAAGAAAAAGGGCAAAGAGGTAATTGTGCTACCAATCAGCCTCTCTTCCCATGGAGGCGTGTGGCCATCACAGGAAGGCTAAGAGGCCTTTTTCTCGTGGTGGTCACGCGCCTCCACGGGAAGGAAGGGTGGTGGCCTCTTGCCTCCCCTCTTCTCAGTTGCTCCCTTTCATGCACCACACATGTTCTTTGACCGTTCTCTGGCTTCTGAACTCTGAATTCGAATCCGCTTTGGATTACACACTATAATTAATTGAAATTTGAGGAAGACTATGAAACTTTGACCAAAGGTTATAAATTTGACTCGATACAAAACGACAAAGACAATGCATTGCAAGAGAACGTAAAGTAACGTAACTTCCTCGTTTAAACTCGAAATCTAATGAGAGAGTAACCAAAATGAATGGAACTCAATTAGGAATCATATGAGAAAGACTATGAAACTTTGACCAAAGGTTATAAATTTGACTCGATACACAACGACAAAGACAATGCATTGCAAGAGAACGTAAAGTAACGTAACTTCCTCGTTTAAACTCAAAATCTAATGAGAGAGTAACCAAAATGAATGGAACTCAATTAGGAATCATACGAGAATATATTAAAGTTCAAAACAAAAAAAAAACCCAAACATATAAACACAAGATCACATAAGTATGCCATTTCCTAGAAAGTCTTAGAACATGCAATTCTACAATGTTTTATCAAATTAAGACTAATGCATGTGCATACTTCAACAAGTGTGTGAATGTGTTATACATATTTAGCACAATGATACAAGAACACAAATGTATGCAATGTGTGTGTGTGTGTGTGTGTGTATGTGTGTGTGTGTGTGTGTGTGTTTGTATGTGTGTGTGTGTGTGCCTATGCCTTGCAAGAGGAAGAATAGTCTCGATACCTTAGCATTCAAGTAAACGCTTTTCCTCTTGAAGACGATCTTTGCATGAGAAGTTGCTTTTCTCCTTTGAAGCTCATATCAACCAAGAATCACCTAAGCAACTAGTCATTACAAATAAAGAGAGTTTTGCAATGGAATTAATCCAATACAAATCTAAAACCTTACAAAAACACATCAATCAATCAAAGTAAAATTTGTGCGGAAAGATAAATGACACTTTGAATTGATTTACATGAGAAAACCTGTAAGGACCTCAAATTTTAATTTGCTTATTTTGTTGACAAACCACAATTGGGGTTTAACATGTAAGGGTAGCTTAGGCATTGATGATCAAGATCAAAGTCTCTTCAAGACCTTAAGATGATAAGTTCTTCACTTGTACTTAATTTTCATTGAAGAGACTTAGGCTCCGTTTGATTTTTATCTGAAGACTGAACAGTGTTGAATGTTACTGAAGACTGAATAGTGACTGAAAACTGAAAAACATGTTTGGTTTTTTTCATTGAAAATTGAATATAAGTGATAAGTTGTATGTATTTTTAAGTTATAAATATTTGAAAATAAATACGTTTACATCTATACCCTTATAACTATTTTTTTTTATATTTACATTTTAATATATTACGAACAACTTGAACATATAAATTACTTTTAAAATAAATTTATTTAGTTATTAATAATATTTCAATTTTATATTATTGTATAGAATCTAATTATTACTAAGTTCTTAACTAGTGACGTTATAAAACTAATGGGCTACTTCATGTGTATATTACGGATAAAATGAAGTTCGTCAATATGTTCTTATTAGCAATCTACTTGATGTGTATAATTTATTCTTTAATTGATTTAGAATAAACTTGGATAATTATATAATTTATAGATTTCATGTTAAAAAAAAAAAGCATTATAGAATAAATCGTTAGTTTTGGAAATAGATTAAATTAGTGAGGATAGTTTTGGAAGTAAAACTTTACATTAAATTCTATTGGATTTGTGTTAAGTGAAAAGTGAAAATTGAAAATTTTTCACTTTTCAAAACAAGTGGTTTTAGGGGTTCATTAGGTGATTTTAACACTTAAAATATCAAACAAAATAACTGAATGGAACACATTAAGTACCATTCAGTGTTAAGTAGAAAAATTAAATAGGGTTTTAGTTGCACATACACACTCTTTAGCATGCATGTGTGATCTTTGCATGTTGAGTGTATGTATGTCTTAACACACACTTGCACAAATTATATGTTTGATTGTGTATAAGTGTAGTGCGCTGGTCCTAGTACCCATGCATTGCGCTGCTAGTCCAGCGCCGGACCAACGCATCCTTGGCAGAGGATTGGCGCTGTTTGTGCACTGGACGTCATGCGCAGCTCACCAGTGCAACATCCACAGGTGTTGTGCGCATAATGACTAGCGCACACACCAACACATATGATGGGAATCTGAACCGTTTTTTCCAAAACAACAGCACTTTGATTAGATCTCATATATATATGCCTTAATAGCCTTGGGTCATTTCAGAGAGCAAAAATTACACATTTTGAGAGCCAAAGAAGTGCATTCAAAGCAAAGTCATTAAGACTTGATTTTTTTCACACAAAACACAAAGACCCGTCATCCGTTCATGATTTATACATCATCTAGCATGTTCTAGATATGATTTCTTATGGGTTTTCATTATTGCTCATATGACTTGCAGTTAGAACATCAATTTCATCTTTTACATGTTCTTGTTTTAGATGAGAGCATCTTTATGACTTAACTAGTTTCAAGAGTGCCTTGTTATTGTGTTTTGTGAGTTATATTGTGATAGCTTGCATGATTTGGTTGATTTTGCCTAAATGTTAATCCTTGAATATTCTTACGTGAGTAATTGATAACTAGGTTGATAGATTTATGTTTATCAAGCCAGTTAAGCTTTCTTGAATATTCATGGTTGTTTGATTATCTCATTAGTTGATTGAGAATGTGAGTGATAGCTATTGTATGTATGATTGGTTGCCCTTTACATTGCTAAGTTGTATGCCATGACATATAGCAAAATTGATATCTAGGATTGTTCATATTGACATCTTAAATACTAGATAAGCATTTAGTGTTTTTCTAGCATTAATTGCATTTTGAATATCATTACATATTCACATAGGTTATTGATCTCTTCATGAGAATTAAGTCTTGTGACTATCGGTGTGTAGTGCTCAAGCAATTAGTCAAGTGCCACTGTAAAAGGCTTATAGGTAGAGTAGGATGTGTTTATGCCAGGAGTAGTGATCGAGGGATATCACCAGGGATTGAACCAAGAGTGGTGAGTGGTAGTGTCCATAGCCTGAGGTTATCTAGGGTTAGAGTTATTGTATCGCTTGAGGGTGTAATCTTTTATTCATATAGTGGATTTTGGTGACCATGTGTAGCGCACATATTAGCCCGTGGTTTTTCCTTATTGAGGGTTTCCACGTAAAAATCAAGTGTTCTTTAATTTCCACTTTTTATACTTGCTTTTATTGTTTGGTGAATTGGGTGATTTTTTTGAATATTGACTAATCCGAAAAAGTTGGTAATTAACGGATTAAAACCTATTCACCCCCCCCCTCTCGGTTTTTTAGACACAAGCGAGTATATATTTTCAAAACCCCAACATAGTAAAAACTCACTGGCTGTCCATCTAGCCACCCCAGTCCTCAAATCTACTATATGTAATGTTGCTTACAACATAGGTTGACCTTTAGTCATACCATTCTCGGAACATAACATAACACAATACTACTACCCGTAGGCCTTTTATAGTTATTTTAGACCTTGCTTGTGCACTATACTCTCGTAGTCACAAATCTTGACACTCAAAGAAGAGATAAACAACATAAGTTAATATATAACAATATTCTAATATGCCTAAGTTACACTAAATGCTTATCTAGAGATTTATGATGACAATATAACAATCCTAGATATCAATATGCCTATATGAATGTTCATAAAGACCTAACTAGATAAAGATATGTAAATCTAAAATATAGTCATCAAAAAAATCTTAATCAACACATGTTATCACAAGATATAATAAAAACAATAATTTTGCAATCAAGAAATGCAATCAATGAGATATCTTGGTGGATAAGATACTAGATAATGAGTAGCGAAGAATATAACTTACCGAGTCAAGATACTATGAAGACCCATGCCTAGTTAAAGCTTAATGATGCTTGAATGCATGAGAGTTTAGGCTTTGGAGAGTTAAAAATCTAATCTTGGAACCTCTCTCTCAATAGAATCCTAAGAGACCCTCTAGGTTTTAGTATTTGGGAGTTCTGGTTGGCCAGGACAACATAAGGATGTATTTATAGGCCAAGAAAACGAGATGGGTGAAATTACAAATTTGCCTAGAAAACGCACCAATAGATTGTCAAAATCGATGGTAAAGGCAGCCGAATGCTGATCGCTGAATTGTTCCAGTAACTTTCTGTAGACAAATAGCGATCTTTATTCAATGGTTAGAGCTGTCGAATGGCAACCATAGAATCCATAATTCGGTTGAATTTGGCAGTCAAGGCTGCTAAAAGACAATCACCAATAACCACTTTTTTGTGAAAACAAGGAGAATAAATGGGCCTTCTCCAACAACGATCAGGACTCTAAAATAAGCACATCAACGTGCAAGCGCGGACATTCCCGAACAAATTTTGAGAAACGAATTACTCAACACACACACACACACACACACACACACACACACACACACACAAAAAAACACACACACATAAAGACAAGATTAACATGTAAGTGCAAGTGTGAAGTGTGAATGCAACTACAATATGCAACATAGAAATGCAATGCAAGAGTAATTAAAATGCATATAAGTAAGTGTGTACTACTAATATCTTCAAGAAAAGTGAACTTCCTTTCTTGTAGCTCTTTGTGATCTCAGAAGCTTGTTGATGAAGAATCACAATTAGAGACCTAAGCTAGCTGTTACAATATAATCTCAATGTCGTTTGTCATGAAATAAGTCAATCATAAAACAGAGGTCCTAACAATCTCTCCCTTTGGTTATTTCATGACAAAGCCACCACTCACATAAAATAGAGGTTCTTACATATTTATATCTCAAACGGATACAGGGATGGATATTAAAGTATCCATCCCCAATCCGATCCATTTCCATCCCTATTAGCACCCCATAAAAACTTTTTATACGACCCTTTTGTAATCACACCCATAATTTTTTTTTTTTTTTTAATATCTAGTTTGTAAATAAACTCCACTTATGTCAAAAATATTATTTCTTTAATTATAATGTACTGTATTTTTGTAAGTACACACCACTTACACATATTATTATGTTATTTAATCAACTTTATTATTATTAATCAGTCCAGGAGGTCCCGGTTTCTAATGCTTTCGCCGTTATTGCTCAAGATTTGGGGTCTATTGATTCAGTGGTGGTCTATCATTAAGTTTCTTCAGGTCTTTCAACTTCGGCTCCGTCTTCTTCTTGTAACTCTTGTTCAGGACCTTCTTCCATTATTGGGGGCTTGATTCTAATTCCTTTACCAAATGTTCCTAATGTTCAACAGGTATGTAGCCCCTTGCCTCGCGAGGCTTCTTCTCCTCCATCTGTTGTTGTTTCTTCGGATGGTACGATTATGGCACCTTTATCTTCAGGTAATCCCAGTTAGTCTGTTGAGTAGCTTTTTCGATAGCATGGGATCAGTTCTTCTTGGGTCTTGCGATCAAACTCCTCTTTGATGGATTCTCATGCTGAGCTTGGGTTTGTTGCATACGCTCCTTGGCCTAAACAGGTAGATGCTGAGGTTTTGGATCTTAATGATATTGATAAGAGGAACACGATGATCAAACATAGATTGGAGATGTAAAAGTCCGAGTTTTGGACTCCTTCCAACAGTTCTCATGATTAGTATCCTTTATTGGAACTACTGTGGTATTGGGAACAACTCTTCGAAACGAGTTCTCAGATATTTATGTTGTTCCCATCGGCCCTCCTTGGATTACATTTCGGAGCCCATAGTGGCTTTTGATTCTATTTTTGCTAGTTTTTGGTCATCTCTTGGTCTCCGTTTGGTGGGAATAAACGATATGGGTGAATTGATTCTGTCTATTTGGGTTTTTTTGCTGTGATTCTTTTGTAGATATCCAAATAGTTTTGTGTCATGAGCAGCATTTGACCGTCTTTATTTTCATTGGTTCTATGATACATTGGTACACTTTTGTTTATACTAGTACCTCTGCCTCAGTTCATCGGGTGCTTTGGCATTCTCTTCACGAGATGGCTAGTTCTTTTTCTTTCTCTTGGTTGGTGGTTGGTGATTTCAATGCAGTTTTGGGTGCCCATGAGTGTTTAGGGTCTTACTCTCCAGCTAAGGGTTTTTGTGAGGATTTTAAATCAATGATTGAGGATTGCAATCTTATTGGTGTTCGTTCTCAGGATGCTCATTTTACCTCTGTTAGGGGTCGTTCTAGTCGCATTAGAGTTTAGCGGAGATTGGATAGGACTTTGGTTTCTGAGGGGTACACTTCCTGTTATCAAGATATCTCATGTGTGGCTCTTCCCCATCGGTTTTCTGATCATTGCCCGCTTTGGATTCGTTTGGCTGAGTCCCAGATTTCTTCATCTAGACCTTTTCATTTTCAAAGTATGTAGGTGGACAATCCTGATTTCATGAACTTGGTTCGTAGGATGTGGGGCATTCCCTATATTGGTCGTCCCCATTTGGTAGTCATTGGTAAGCTTAAGAACCTTAAGAAGGCTCTCAAGTCTTGGAATTTGGAGGTTTTCAGTGATCTCAATGCTAACATCTCTAGGAAATCTGCTGAGCTTCACTCCATTCAAAGTCATATGTTTGATTTGGGGTTTTCTGAGGAGCTTTTTTTTTCTGAGTCGTGCACTCATCATGATCTTAGCGTCCTTTTATGTAGGCAGTAATGTTTCTTTCGTGATAAATCTCGAGTGAAATGGTTACAGAAAGGGGATCGTAATTCTTCTTTTTTCATTCTTCGATCAAACGTAGGCAGTGTCGAAATATTTTATCTTCGCTCTTGATCGATGGTGTTATTTTAAATGATCAGTCTTTTATCAAAGATCACATTGTCGGGTTTTATGAGGATTTATTCTTTTCAGATTCAGCTAAGATTGACCAAGATATTTCTATCGTGGATGACATTGTTCCCTCGTTAGTTTCTCATGAAGAGAATTCAATTTTGGTTGCTATTACCTTTGTTGATGCTATCCATGATGCAGTTTTTACCATGGATGCTCTTTCGGCCCCTGGGCCTGATGGCTTTTCAAGTCGTTTCTTTCAACATTGTTGGGAGATTGTAGGTAAAGATGAGATTCTTGTGGTTCAGGATTTTTTCCACTCTGGCATGGTTGCTCCAAGTTTGAATTTCAATTTTATTGCTCTTCTTCCGAATATGAGAGACTCTATCACAGTTGACCAGTTTCACCCTATTGTGCTTGGTAATTTTCTTTTCAAGATTTCTTCCAAAATCTTGACTGACAGGTTAGCTCAGGTTGTTACTCGAATCGTTTCTCATCAACAGTTTGGTTTCATCAGGGGTCGGCACATTGAGGATTGTATTGCACTCTCTTTTGAATGTGTTAATGTGCTTCATAAGAAATGCTATGGGGGTAGTGTGGTTATGAAAGTTGACATTCGTAAGGCTTTTGATACCCTTGATAAGAAGTTCCTTTGTCATGTTCTGCGATTTTTTGGGTTCTCTCAAACCTTCATGAATTGGATGATAGCATTCTTGGATCTTCAAGATTGTCTATTTTGGTTAATAGTTTTCCGATTGGCTATTTTAGATGCACGAGAAGAGTTAGACAGGGGGATCCTCTTTCTCCTCTCTTTTTTGGTATTGCTGAGGATTTTCTGAGTAGGTTACTTTCGAAGATGGTGGAGTCTGACCATCTTTTGCATATCTCTTCTCTGAGAGGTTTTTCTACTCCCACTCATCTGTTGTATGCCGATGATTTTCTGATCTTTTGCAGTGGCACGGCCAGAAATCTAAGGAATATTATGTAGGCTTTCAATTAATGTTTATGGCATCATTTCGGGCCAACTTGTTAATTGGAGTAAATCCTCCATCTTTTTTAGGTATTCTATTTCTTCTGCCAGGATTGCATCTCTTTAATCCTTAGTCAGAATGTAGATTGGTCGCTTTCCATTTTCTTATCTAGGTGTTTCTATATTGTAGGGAAAGCCCAAGAAGTCTATTTTGATGCCCATTACTGATAAGATTTTTTCTAAATTTGCCAAGTGGAAAGGTAAGTCCCTTTCTTTGGCCGGTCGTGCTACTTTGATTCGCTCGGTGATTACTGGCTCCTTTATACACTCCTTTATGGTTTATAAGTGGTCGGTTTCCTTAATTCAGATGGTTACTAAGAAGATCAGAAATTTCTTATGGACTAGTTCTTGTGAGGAGTCCAAGTTGGTCTGTGTTGACTGGAACCGTTATTGTATACCTTATGATTTTGGTAGTCTTGGTTTGAATGATCTGGCCTTGTTGAACGATTTTTTACTTCAGAAGCTTACTTAGAAGTTTATAACTTCGAACTGTTTTGCTTTAACTTTTTTACATGAGAGGTATATTAAGCAGTTGCAAAAACCTCATGGAGGCTACATTACCTCTACCATCTGGACTTCTTTTAGGTCTAACTATGTTGAGCTTATTAAGGATGGTATCTAGCTCATCGGGAAAGACTCCCAGAGAGATTTTTGGCACGATAACTGGATTAGGGTGCCCATTTTGGATCTCCTTGGGGTTCCTGATTTTTTGATCACGCATCTTCATGCTAAGGTTTTCTATTTCATACGCGATGGTAGATGGATTTTGGAAGATCATTTTTGTGCTAGGTTTCCGGATCTCTGTTTTCGGAAGAAGATTGCTATTTCTCCAGTGACAAATCATTTGGTGTGCCCTCATTCTAGGGATGGTAGGGTTTCTGACATCCCTCAAGTTCCTTGATGGAGTGATGTTTGGTCTCGCTTTATTCCTCCTTCCCATTCTATCTTAACTTGCTGTCTTCTGCTTAATAGGCTCCCAACTGAAGATCGTTTGTGTAAGTCGGGTTTTCAATTGATTTCAAGGTGGAGTGTTTGTGGCGCTAGTTCTAAGTCAGTGGATCATCTTTTTCTAAAGTACCCTCTTCTTGTTGCTCTTTGGAAGGCGGTTTTCTCCGTTTTTCAGAGGCGTATCTCCACTGACACTTGGGGATCTTTTTTTCATCAGGCCAAGTCTGTTTCTTTCAGTGATTAGATTAGGATTTCATGGAAAGCTGATATTCATGCGGTGGTTTGGAGAGTGTGGTATTCCCGTAACCAGTGGATTTTTAATGGGAAATCGATTGATTTTAGAGCTGTTTTATCTCTTGTTTGGCGCTTTGTCTACGACACGAATCGTCTGGGGATCGATTGCATGCGTAATTGTGTTGATGATCTGCTGATTCTTCGTCGGATTGGTCTCAGTGCTCGTCCTGGTAAGGCTCTGGTTATCAGTAGTGTGGTTTGGTCACCCCCGGCCCCGGGTTGGATCAAGGTTAACACGGACGGTGCTGCTTTGGGTTCACCGGGTGTGAGGGGTTGTGGGATTGTTTTTCGGACTTGCAGATCTTTTGTTAAGGCCTGTTTCGCAATTCCTCTTGTTCAGGTTTTTTCTTATGAGACTGAGCTCCTTACGGCTTCTTTAGCTGTCAATTATGCGTGGAAGTTGGGATGGCATAGGATATGGCTCGAGAGTGACTCTTCTTATGTGGTTCAGCTTCTTTCTAATAGGTCTGATTAGGTTACCCAACGTGTTTGTCAAGCTTGGCACTATTGCCTTTATCAGATCTCGCATATGGAGTTCCAAGTTTCTCATATTTTCAGGGAAGGTAATCAGGTGGGGGATGCTCTCTCTAAGCATGCTTGGGTATTCCTTCAAACTCCTGGTGGTTCTCCACTCATTCATTCTACTATTCGTTGGTTGGTAATGACAATATGGGTCAAGAATCTTTTAGGTTTTCCTGGTTTTGTTTTTCTTGTTTGGCCTGCGTGCCTCTAGGTTTTTCAGGGCTTCGTCCTTTATTTTTTTGCTGTTTCGTGTTTCCTTTTGTTACTTTTTTCCTTTATTTTATATATTTCTGGGTACTACCTTTAGGTTTTTCAACATATGATCACTTGTAATGTTTTTTTCCCTTATGACAGTCCATTTCATCAAAAAAAAAAAAAATTTATCTTAAATTTTGTCATTGTTCTTTCTCTTCCCTCATTTTTTTCCTCTATTTTCCTTCTTTAAAATCATACTTCATTATTCTTTCTTTCTTTTTCGCTCCACATGTCAAGTAGGAAACAACTCTCTCCATTAATTATTAACTATTTACTATCCACAAAATCACTCCGATTTGTGTTTTTTCGATTGGAGATCCACTTTCTATTTGTGTGATGAGTTGTAGGGATGCAATCATGCAAGATTTGTGTCATGTCCCAATTGATACTAAAGTTAAAGGTGTTTGATGAAATTAAAGAACAACTAATATTAATAATAAAAAACAGTCGATTAAAAAAAGTGTGTTTGAAAGAAAAAAAAAAAATACCGATATTATAGTGTTTACGATGTATAATGATTTTGTTCTTTTAATAAAATTAATAAAAATTAATTTAAAACTTACATTTTTTCAACCAATTTGTCTTATGATTTTGATTCGTTCTCCATACTTAATTAGCAATTAATTTGTATTTCCTTAAAATAAATTGAAGATATATTTGAAACTAGTTTTTAAAAGAGAATCTAGGGTTTAAGAATATAGGAAGAGTTTTTATGATAATTTTTAATATCATGCCATTAATAGTGGACTTCCTTAAATGATTAATAGGAATCCATTAATTCATTTGCAAAAACACCATTAATATGAAACTTTTTTTTTTTTTTGACAAAAGATTATTAAAAAAGGAAACTTATTAATAATTATTGGTAGGTGTACTTACAAGCTATTTAGTCCTCTTAGCAATTTTACTCGATGATAGTATTGGATTTTAATATATAAATAAATATATATATATATACCGATTTGGGATATGCAAATAGAGAGTTTCTTCTCACAATCCAATGTTTTTATTTTTTTCACTTCATTTCTAAAGACACTACATTCTAAAAATTTAAATTTAATTTTTTTTAAATGCACTTCTTTTTTTCCAAAATTATTCCTTTTATCTTTTGACACTCATATTTTAAAGACACTCTAAAGACACTTCATTTTATTTTAGTATTACCCATTTTGAATACCTCTGTTTAGAAAATTTGAAACGAAAAACAGAAATGTGACGTGAAGTAATTAAATGAAAAAAAAAATTGAATAAAAGTGAAGAGATCGAAATAATAAGAAAACTGTCTTGGAGAACAAACTGTGAAAATATGATAATAATATTTGATTTTCTTTTTTGGATTTTAAGTGAGTACAAAATTTATGTTGAGTAAAAAAATAATTTTAATTATATTTTTCAAGAAAATATAATTTTTTATATATTTTTTCTAGTGATGGTTATGACTGAACATGGTTTGTATTTGAGGAAAACAAATTAATTACAAATTTGGTTGAACTGGAAAATAGAAAAACTATATATATAACTGGTGATAATAACGAAGGAGGGTTTGTCGGGGTGAGAGAAAAAAAAAATATGTTGAAAAGAAGAAGAAGATATTTTAGGGTTCATAAAATAGGGAAAAAAAAACAAAAAAATAAAAATAAAAAAGAGGCAAAAAAAAAATAACTAAAGATGGAAAAAAAACTTGTTTTCTAGAAAAAAAAAAATATATAGTTTGGTGTATCTTTAAAACTTTTTTTGTCTTTTTCAGTAATTTTTGTTAAAATTGTCATTAACAAAAAAATTAAGAGAGTTTCTTTTGACAATCTAATTTTTTATTTTTTACACTTCTTTTCTAAAGATACTCCATTCTCAAAATTTTAATCTAAAATAATTATAAAGACACTTCCTTTTGTTTCAAGATTATCTTTTTTATCTTTTGGTATTCCTATTCTAAACACTCTATTTTAAAAAAATAAATTTCTAAAGACACTCCATTTTATTTTAATCAAAGTTAGGACAAACCATCATAATCTTTGAATTCATCCAAGGAGTAATTATTTTGAATTAAATTATTAAAAAAATATATCTCTCCTAAACCATTAAATTAAATATTACATAATAAACACCCTCTCCTAAATTTTTAATTACCATATTAAACTCTATCTCTTCCGATACATATCTCTAATTTTCTATCTCCATTCTTTCTCAAGCAAGATTAACAGTTAAGAAAAAATAAAATAAAACTTGCGAATAAACTTATTTTTTAGGAACTGCATATATGTATATATTAAAAATTAAAAATAAAAAAAAACCTCAAAAAAAGTACCCTGTTTTTCAAAAAAAAAAAAAATTCGAAATATGAAAATGTTTTGTGTTACTTTTGTAGGTATGTGATTGTCTAGAGAACTTTAATTCTTTCATTAGTCTTAGAAATTCTGAGTTTTATCGAATCTAGTTGCAATAAATCAAGTTTTCATATATCTATTTTTTTTATTAAAAAAAAAAGAAAAAAAAAAAAAACAAGGTATTTGTATTGACTTTTTAATATATGTTATTGTTGGTAAAAAACCAAAATATTTATAAGTTTTTTTTTTTCTTTAACTATTAATCAGATCGAAAAGGCATGGAGATAAGATTTTTATTTTTTTGAAAAATGGAGAGAGGGTGTAATTAGGAGATAGTGTTTAATATGGTAATAACTTATTTATGAGAAAGAGTTTAATACATAATATTTAATCTAATGATTTAGGAAAAAGAAATTTTTTTTAAAAAAATTTCATTAGTTAGGAGTATCTTTATAATTTTTTTTTTTTTTTTTTTTTTGTCTTGTTTAGTAATTTTAAGGGATAATTACCCCAGTAACCATCGACTTGGTGACACAATCAAAATGGCCACTAGATTGGAAAGTTATTCCAAAAATGGATATTTTTAACTAACTTTATGACACTAATGGTCATTTCATCCAATTCCATCCAATTAGTGACATTTTGGTAAATAAGAGGATGACATTAATTTATTTTAGAATTTTTTTTTTTGGAAATCAATTTTCATAAACGAATAATTATATTTAGTGTATATATATATATATGTATGTATAGCATATCTCATATATATATATATATATATATGTTTTAATAAGTTCAAATGTTATATATATATATACACACACACACACACATATATATATATATATATATATTTCTTTTTATAGAAGAATAAGGCTACAAAATCTAAAAAATCTAAAAAACAAAGAAGAGAAACGTATATTGATCTAAACCATTTCTTTTGTTTTTTGAAAAGAATAATTATATTTAGTGTGTGTAAATATATATATATATATGTATATATGTACACTAAATATAATTATTCTTTTCGGAAAAAGAAAAAATTTATTTCCAAAAAATATCTAAAATAAATTAATGTCTTCCTCTTATTTACCAAAATACCACTCATTTGATGGAATTGGATGGAATGACCATTAATGTCACAAAGTTTGCCAAAAATGGCCATTTTGGAACAACTTTCCAATCCATTGTCCATTTTGATAGTGTGTCATCAATTCGATGGTCACCGGGATAATTATCCATAATTTTAATTCATGTTAAAATTGTCATTAATAAAAAAAAAAATTAAATTGAAGTGTAAATAGATAATTTGTGGATTGTAAGGAGAAGCTCTCAAAATTAAATAGATAATTAGTGAATTGTTAACGCCATTTATCGAAATATCGTCACTCTTGTGATTACCATATTGTAATTCCTTATGCACCTGTTTGAATAGAAGTGGTGGGTATGGTCTATAATGCTCCCATAGTTATTACAAAGCTAAAGCCCAAATTGCAAATTATAATATAATGGACTTCAGAGTATTTAACCATACAAGTATAAGTCTCGAATTTATATAATATATATATATATATATATATTTTCAAATGAGGACGTCATAATATAACTTCATGGGGATATTGAATGTGAGCCACAAGTTTTACATGCTTTGACTAAAGTGTGTATGCACCTATCAAAATTAGTGACTCACATTCAATATTCTCATAAAGTTATATCAGGACGTTCGCATGAGAACGAGATTGTATATATATATAATTATACATACAGTTTTTCTATTATCAGTTCGAATTGATATAAAATATATCAGTTCGAATTGATATAAAATATATCAGTTCCTTACATGTGGGTCATTGGATTTAAATACTTTGACTTGGCTGCATGCACTTGTCAAAGCATATTTTAAATCCAATAGCCCACATACAAGGAACTGATATATTTTATATCAGTTCGAACTGACAATAGAAAGATTATATATATATATATATATATAACTTTTCTATTGTCAGTTCTTTCTGATATAAAATATATCAGGACGAAGAATGTGGACCATTAAATTTACATACTTTGACTCAAAGTGTATGCATTTGTCAAAACTTCTCCATAATCTATGGTCCACAATCTTCATCCTGATATATTTTATATAAGGACGAACTGACAGTAGAAAGACTGTATATAAATATATACAGTTCTTTGCTCCTCAGTGCGTCCTGATATAACTCCATCAGTGTGTTATATATGGACCATAGATTATGGAGAAGTTTTGACAAATGTATACACTTTGAGTCAAAGCATATAAATCTAATGGTCCACATCCAACGCACTGATGGAGTTATATCAAGATGTACTGACTTGAAAATTTATATATATATATATATATGAGGAAATAGCCCTTTATAACCAAAAAATTAGGGGCTTTACTAATTTTAGCCAAGATTAACATTTTTATTGTTTTTATGAAATAATCAACTGTAGAGGCTAAATTTCTACTCATTTTCTCATTTTCTTTATTTCATTTTGTTTTTTCTTTTTGTCTCAAACTCTGTGTCTTCTCTCTCTTCTTTCAGGAATGTTCTCTTTTTTTTACCCTCCTCTCTCACGCCTCTCTCTTCAGACATATTCTCTCTTCTTTTCTCTCAAGCCACCACACATGGAACGCATCTGTGAGCTTATTTTCTCTCACGAAATCCAATTTCTTTTTGCTCTTTAATGCACACAAAACCCATATAGGCTTTGGATTTTTGCTCGGACTTGTCGCATTTGCTTCGGATTTTGGTGACTAAGGGCTTCGGATTTCAGTCATTTATATAATTACTCTCTCCATATATATAGAGTAATTATTAAGTGAGGTACACTTTACTTTAATTTCGATAAAGACTTTGATGAAATCACATCGATTTTTATGAATTTTGATATGAATTTTTTTTTCTAAATGATAAGTTTAATAGAATCTACCAATGAATAAAATTTGAGAATCTTTCAAGCACCAGAACTATCTATCCTAATTTTGTTAAATATAAAGGTATCGGAAAAATGAGATAAATATAGGAAAATTGAAAACAATAGCTATAGTACTTGAAAAATTCTCAAATTTTATTCATAGATAGATTTCAATGAACTTATCATCCATAAAAAAAATTCCAGGTTAAAATTTATAAAAATAGATGTGATTTCTTCAAGGTCCTTACCAGAATTAAAGTAAGGTATACCTTACTTGATAATTACTCTCACTCTATATATATATAGAGAGAGAGAGAGAAAGAGGGAGGTAAGAACAAAACTTCTTGTTATTTAACATCAACTTCTTTGATATATATATATATATATATATATCAATTAATGGTAATCAGACTTTTATTAATTTCAAACCACAACGACAAGAACAGTAACTCAAGTGAGAAGAAATAAAATCAGAGAAAAAAATGAAAGAGAAGGTGAGAGAGAAATCTTGCATAAGAGGAGAATAATGAGGGAGAAAGAAAAGTCGCAGAGACTAGAACACAAAGTGAGAGCATTTTTGTCTCAGATCATACTTTTAGGATTGAGATTTTAATAGACAATTTTTGAAAGTAAAAGTCTGGTGATTGTGTTATTCGCAATAATTTTCGCCGATCACAGTTCGCGACCAGTGAAAATTTTCACAAAATATTGAAGGCTTTAAATACATTGTCAAAAGATATAATGGTTAAACCCGGACCGGTGGTGCCTGCTAAAATAAGGGAAAATACAAAGTTTTTCCCTTATTTCAAGGTGAGTATTATAATATTTCATTATATGTAAATTGTCATTTGTATTATTCTTGTATTTTCTGTATCTAAATCATTACCATCATCATGCTTTATGTTATTTTAGGATTGCATTGGAGCTATTGATGGTACACATATTCCGGCAACGGTGATGGGACATGATAATAGTAGCTTTCGTGATCGTCATGGAAATATATCGCAAAATGTATTAGTAGCATGTAATTTTGATTTGGAGTTTATGTACGTCCTTGCCGGGTGGGAGGGTTCAGCTCATGATTCTAAACTGTTAAATGATGTTTTATCAATGAGGAATGGACTTAAAGTCCCCCAAGGTAAATGCTAGTTTTTTTAATCTAAAACATAATTTAATTTTAAATAGACAATGCTTTATTGTGTGGTATTTTTGGATAATAACTATAGTAGTGTATTTTTAATTAGGTAAATATTTCCTAGCAGATTGTGGATTTGCTAATCGACGTCAATTTTTAGCTCCGTATCGAGGTGTGCGGTATCATCTCCAAGATTTTGCAGGTAATGGGAATGATCCTGAAAATGAAAAGGAATTGTTCAATCTCCGCCATGCATCATTGAAAAATGTGATCGAGAGAATATTTGGTATTTTTAAATCTCGGTTCACCATTTTTAAATCGGCACCCCCATTTCCATTTAAGACACAAGTAGAGATAGTGTTGGCACATGTAGCACTCCACAACTTTCTTCATAAAGAATGTCGATCTGATGAATTTCCTATTGAAGAAGAATCTGCATCATCATCATCACCACCGATTGTTGAAGAGGAACTTGAAGAACTAGTTTTACAAACCCAAGAGCAACAAAGAGAGGAAGCTAATGCATGGAGACTTAGCATATCTGACTATATGTGGAGAGAGAGATATTAGGCCATGGGAGGATTACCAGTTCCTGTAGGGAAAAATAATAAATAAAAGTGGTAAACGCAGCGGAAGCGATACTAAAAACGATTTAGTGACTTTAAAAATTTTTCCTTTATGTACCTTAAACCCTTTTAATCAATAAACATGCATATATGTTAACAAAAGTAAATTACCTTTTGTCGCGTGATCCGATTGACTTACGTCGATGGTAATCCGCAAGACCTTTAATCCGAGCACGAACGTGGATCACCTAGGAGCGTGGTCTCCCTTTTCTTTGAATTGCAAACCTGTGAATGGACCAAACAAAAAACTTTCTTTTCTTTGTTAGTCACAAAACAATCAAAAGAATGTCAAAAATTATTCCGGTCACTTTTGAGTTCTCAATCTAATGATCGAAACTCGCGTGAACCTAGATCGATATCGTATACACAAGCTTATTGATGATTAAGCAATAGTATACTATCAAAGAATAATTTCACACTCTCTTTTGTCTTTTTAGAATAAAAACTCTCTCTTGGAATTAAGAAGAAGAAGAAAGAAATAAAAAAAACTCAAGCACAATGAATTGTGGTGGCCGAACCCTATAAGAACACATATATAGGTTGGCCGAATTTTTTCTTCTTTTTCCTTTAGGGTTGCCGAATTCTATGTTGTCTAAGATTAGGGTTGGCCGAATTCTATAATGTCACTTATATAGGGTGACTTAAATTCAACCCTAATTCTTTTCAACTTAATAGACTTCAAACCCTAATCGAACTCCTTGATTTTTATTCTTTTATTTTTGACTAAATAAAAAGACTCCTTATTTGATTAAATAAATAAAACTAATTTATTTATTTCCTTGTCAAACAAGTCTTTTACTTTTAGGAAAGATTTGTTTCTTTAATTAAACAATTAATCAATAAATTAATTAATTCTTATTTAATTAAAACAAATGAAACAAAATAATATTTTAGGTTAAAATTTTAACCTTGCCGCCCCACTTGATTAAGATTGGGCCTAACATTATTTTCTTATTTCATTTAATCCATTGGACTTTAAATAAAAAGCCCACATGTGAACCAGACCCATTCTTACTA
This sequence comes from Acer negundo, assembly GCA_035582765.1. Lineage (NCBI taxonomy): Eukaryota > Viridiplantae > Streptophyta > Magnoliopsida > Sapindales > Sapindaceae > Acer > Acer negundo. Next base: position 19,008,954 of record CM069241.1, on the reverse strand, counting down.
AAAGAAACAAGCCCACATGTCTTTCATTAATATATTAATATAATTGAGCAGCCCATTACTTAAATAATGTGCAAATTATATTCTTAATATATTAAATGCAATTCTAGATGGACCCTTAAATTGGTCCGGTAGAATATATCAAGTGATCCATGCAAGTCCGTGTGGATTGGGGATCTTGGCGGGCCATCTAAATTTAAGCTTCAATAGACATAACCTAATCACAATCAACAAATGATTCACTTAGGTCCGATCCATTAATTTTAACTCATTCCACTAAAGAGCTAAAACTGAACTCTTAAATAAAGATAGAAAAGGAAGATGCTCCTCATTCATACCCTAGACAATCATATTGGAGATAGTGTATCCTCGTGATTAATATCAGTAATCGCCAAGAGTTCATAGACCGCCTATAACTCTCCAAGTTACCATATTTACTCATATGACCACGTTTTGAACTTGGATATTTTGACTTGTCCAGAAGCCATGTTTTCAATAGACACTATCGAAAACTCAACGTTGAGATTTAATATCCAATTACCTCAAAACATCCATATGATGATATTATACTCTCATTTAATTAAATGGAGCCACGATGTCCATATCTATAAATGAAGTCCTCTATCGATTAACAAATGAATATCACCAAACTATCGAGGATAGACTATGCGATATAATCGTACTCATTGATAACTCAAATGATATCACTTGCAACCATAAGTCCATCATTTATCTCAGGATTAAGATAGACCCTCCGATTGTCCTGATAATGAAAAGACTATTATCTATTGACGGTTCTAGATAAAGCTTTTCATTGTGATCCAGTTCAATGCACCCAGTGCACTAGATCCTTTTGCTCGAAGACACTCCGATGATTTTAGACTCATCATATCTCATTTGATCCCACTCAAATGCTAGCAAAAGAATTCTACAACTTTAACAAGATAAAGGTGCCCAACCTTTAACTTAAGTTGTGAACATTATTCAAGACTAACTAAAGAATTGTGTCTACCACATACATATCCAGATGTACGAACAATTCTTCTTTTCCCATAGTCTTTAGACCTTATGATTATTTACTTTGACAATTATAATATAAACTATAAATGCTATACGATTTGTTAAACCAGAAATCTCTTTATTAATATGAAAAAGATTGTTAATTACAACATTACACTCTTGCTATTGAGCATAATCCTAACAGTTCCAACAATTTTTTTTCCAATAATTAGATGGCTTGAGAGATATTAAACAATATGATACCTATAAAATGGTTCTTGTGCTTGTTTTTTAGAATTTTGAATGTGTTAATGGCTATTATTCATACTATTGTGGTATTTGTTTATTATTATTATTAAATTTTTTTTTAACCAAGAAAAAATTACTTAATTGAACATGTCTCAGATGTCTATGGAGATACAAAGTACACGTAGATTTTACAACAATAGACGAGTAAGAGCAGGAGTGGACGAGTAAGATTTTACAAAGTATACGTAGATTTTACAACAATGGATTTTACAAAGTATCCAGTTGTGGCTTCCCTTGGAGCTGCCTTGAGCAACAATACCATACACTCAGATGCCACATCAACAACATTTGCATCTTGGAGAACACTCAGCTCCAGCAAGACACCAACATTACCACCAAAGTCCATTATGTCTCTTAGGCAATGTTGTTGATCAAGTGCACCGTTAAACTCAGAAGAACATTCACCTATGCCGGCTCCTTTGTATTTGTTTATGTACACTTTCATTGTGTGTTGATGTTTGTTCTAAAAGAGTGCATTTTATTTGGGTTTTTTCAGCTCAGATCAGCTACCTAGTTTAGGTTTCTCAACTTAGGTATGTGTGTTAGCTAGCAAATTTATAGGTCCATATTTAAAAAAAAGTCCAAAAAGTCTTTAAAAAAAAGTCTAGATAATCATAATATTCTATAAATAAAATCTAGATAATCATAGTATTCTATAAATAAAGTCTAGATAATCCTAATAGACTCTTTTTAAAAAAAAAATTCCAAAATCTAGAAAGTCTGGTCTATATAATCCTAATAGTCTTTAAAATCCTAAAAATCCATAAAATCCTACCATCCAAAAATTGTCTATTAAAATCTCAATCCAATACACCCTCTTAGTGTTAGTTAAACTTAAGTTAGTGGTTTTCTATTTACAATCTAATTTTTTCTTTTCACAATCATTTTCCAAAGAGTAAAGACACTCAATCATAAGAAAATAAATTAAATTTTTTTAAAAAGAAAATTCAGTTTATTATAAAATTATCCTTGTTTATCTTCAAACACCCTATTCTAATAACTTAATATTTTTTTTTAAAAAAAATTAACAATATTTTATTTTGCTCCAAAATTAATTAATTATTTTTTTGTTGAAGAGTGAAATTAACTCTTTTTATGTTTTGATGAAATGATGTTGGTCTAATAGTAAACCCTTCACAACTGTATCATGAGGTTGCAGGTTCAAATCCCCTCATATCCCAAAAAAAAAACCCCGATTATGTAATAGTGTAACACTTAAAAATAAATATAAATAAAATAAATAAATAAATAAAATAAAAAACTATTTTTATGTTTTGTATTTTTAAATTTTTTTTATTTTATTTAAAACTTTTATTATAATTTTATTAACTTTATAATCTTAAGAAATGATTTTATTAATTTGCTAAACATTACTATAAATTAGATTTTTTTTAGAGTTTAAAAATTGGAGTGTGATTAGAATATTTTTATTCTTTTTAGTAATTTTAATTGGGATAAAATTGTCATTAATAAAAAATAATAAATAAATGGAGTGTATTCGGATATTCAGTGGATTGCCAATAACATTACTTCTTAAGTTATTAAGTTGGTGCTATTTTCACCCGGTTACTTTAATTAAGGGCAATTAGTTTATATATTTAATTATATATATATATATATATACATTATTTACCAACCGTCTCGATAACAATAAGTCAATAACAATGTGTATCGATATATAAGGGTTGTTTTATTTATTTATTTTTTTTGAATGATGTAAAATGTGGATTCATATATAACTCATGATTTACTAGTAGCCAGTAGGTGACTCACACAAAATCAATTAGCATGAAGAAAACGTTGGTCATTCTAATTTTAACAGAAATAAAAAATATTCAACTGTTTAACTAGTAAAAAAATAATTGAGAAATATTGTAAGAAAAAGACCTAAACTAAAACGTAATAAATTGAGATGAGAAAGTTGAAAACAGCTGAACTAAAAAAAAAACAAAAAAACAAAAACAGTAGACACTCATCTTGCGCTCCTTTATTTGCTCAACTACCAAATGAATTTTCTTAAAAATAATTTTTGTCTCCTAATTAACCTTTCTTTCACGCCTTGAATATTAATATTGCTTTCCAAATAAAATTGTTTTTCAATATTTTCCCCCAAAACATTTCCCTATAAATTGAATTGCCAGAAGAGGATCCAAACTCGTATAAACATCCCTCCATTTTCTTCTTATATCGTGCTTTGTGAGAGAGATGGGCAATTTGAGTAGATCTTCCTTCTTGTTGATTCTCTCTTTGCTTCTTTTGATTTCATTCTCACATGTTACTCAGGTACATTTTCGTTCATTTTAATCTTATCAAAAAAAGAATAATAATACTTTGTTTTTATGTCTTATAATAAATGTTCATGACCAATATCTTGGAAACCCTTGTACATGTTTTTATGTTTAACCAAAAAATAAAGAAATTAGACTAATGACACTTTCCTATATCGCATCAGCTCTAACTCGTTCTTGTTTTCGTTTCTGCCTGAATATTTAATTAAACAGGCACATATCCCCGGCCAGCTCCAGCCATCGGACTGCAAAGCTCGGTGCACATACCGATGCTCAGTGACATCACACAAGAAGGCATGCATGTTCTTCTGCCAGAAATGCTGCTCAAAATGCCTGTGTGTGCCTCCCGGAACTTATGGAAACAAGCATCTCTGCCCTTGCTACAATAACTGGAAGACCAAGGAGGGAGGACCCAAATGTCCTTGAAAAATGAAAAATGCTTTGCTTTCAAAATCATCACTTCTATCTTTCCTATTAATAACTAATAAGCCGCTTCAACTACAATTTATAGCAGTCCCATTTTAATTTCTATATATGTTTTGTAGACACAATATATATTTTGTGCCTTCCCTTTAGACTTAATTTCTTCATGTATTTTAGGATCTTATACGTCATATTATATATAAGCTAATAAGAGAGCATTTACTTTCACATGAATATCCAAGGAAAATAAATCCAAATTCTATATTTTTAATAGGCTCCTCTTGCACATGATCACCTAGGAATGGCAATGGGTTGGGTTAGGGGTGGGGTTGGCCTTTCCCGCACCCCGGCCACCCCATTTATTTTTTGAAATCTCATCCCCTCATAAAACCCCACCATAGATGGAGCGGGGTACAACGGGGAGTGCTTTCCCCATCCCCACCCATTTACTCAATTTATAATTTTTTTATTTAAATAATAAATATATAACCATTGAATATAATATAATATATAAAGTAGTAAATAATTCCAAGAAACTATTATAAAACATCTTATAAACATACACTACAAAAAAAAAATTGCCTATTGGGACCTTTTTTTTTGTCCGTATAGGCCAAAAAACGTCTCAAGAGGTCTATTGAAACGAATAAAATTCGTCCCAAATCGAACCCGCCAGCCATCACTCGGAATCGAACCCGCCCACACGCCCACCCAAACACACGCCCAACCACCTTGGTGTTGCTTTAAATGTGATACTAAAAACATGGTTTTTATATATAAGCTCTATTGTTTATTAAATTTTTATTTATTTATTTTTTTTCAATCAAAATTTTATTTGTAGATTGATTCCACTAATTTAAATTTTATTTTTATATGATAAAAAAATCGATATTAAAAAACGTTTATTATAGCATTTAATTAAAAAACATTTATTATAACATTCAATCGTTAATCGTACTCGGAATTGAAAAAGCTGAACAATGGAAGATTCAAAACCAAAAAAATTATCCATTGATTCAAAACCAAGATTCGACTCCTGAATGCATCTGCGTAGCGCTACTAAACTAATTATTCAATGATGTTCAATCTCCATTGGAGGTCTATTAAACAAATCTCTATGAAGAAGATGAAAGAATAATAATAATAATAATAATAATAATAATAATAATAATAATAAAACTTCAAAGTATGAGAATGTGTGTAAAGTAAGGGCATTTTTGTCCGTTCACTATAATAGGTGCCAACTTAAGTTATTAAAGTGGTGACTTTCTTACAAAACCACTTTAAAAAGATGACATTTTCCACCATTTCAACGTTTCGGTTTTCGATTTGGAACCAGCGATTTCGATTTTGATTTCGGTTTTGGTTCCAACAGTTCGGTTCCGATTCCAACAAATCGGTTCCGGTTCCAACAGTTCGGTTTCAGTTTCAACGGTTTAGTTCTTTTTAAAAAAAAATAATAGAAAACATTTCAAGACTAATAGTTATTGATCCTTATGAAGAACTTATTGGGAAAAAATAAAATTCATCTCGATAGAGAACCACTTTGGACGAACAAAATAATTCATATTGCATCATTATCTAATATATATGGTAATTTAATTATTAATCTATCTTTAACAAAAAACTTTAAAAAAAAAAAAAATCAAGAATTTTCAACAAAATTAATTAATTAGTTTTTTTTTGGATTTTCAACAAAATAATATATATTTTTTTACCTCTATTATTTACCTCATTTTCTCTCCTTTCATCTTAAAGTAATATTTTCTTATCTTCGTCTTCTAATACTTTTTTCACGTTTCTTTTTTCACTTACATTCATCTAAGTCTTTTGAGGATTAATTGAAAATAATACAAAAAAAAAAAAAAAAAGGGCTATTGGGACAATTTTTTTTCGTCCCAATAGCCCTAAAATCTTTCCTATAGACCTATTGGAACAAAATATTAAATTCGTCCCAATAAGATGTCTATTGGGACAAACTAAATGCGTCCCAATAGGCAGTCTATTGGGACGAATTCTATATTTCGTCCCAATATGCAGTCTATTGGGATAAATTATATATTCCGTCCCAATAGATATCCTATTGAGACGAAAAAAATTCGTCCCTAAAGGTCTTACCACAATATACATTCTATTAGGATGAAATATATTTCGTCCCAATAGGAAGTCTATTGAGACGAATTATATATTTCGTCCCAATAGACACCCTATTGAGACGAACAAAATTCGTCCCTAAAAGTCTTACCACATTGGATAAAATTTGTCCAAATAGATATTCTATTGGGACAAAATTTATAGGGACGTTTTTTTTCCATCCCAATAGGATGTCTATTGGGACGAAATATAGAATTCGTCCCAATAGACTTACTGTTGGGACGAAAAAAATTCGTCCCAATAGACTTACTGTTGGGACGAAAAAAATTCGTCCCAATAGACTGCCTATTGGGATGAAAAAAAAAACGTCCATATAGGATTTTCGTCCCAATAGGCCATTTTTCTTGTAGTGATAATTATCACAAGTAAATTCAATCATTTTCAAATATAAACATTAAGTATGAAGTCAAAATGTTCGAAGATCGTAACGCTAATCATCTAATAGTTGCATTTATTTCTCTAGTTCTCTCTTCTTTAGTTTGTTTCCAATCTATGTTGTTCTTGTATGTTTACACAATTTTCTCTTGATAATACTAGTATTGGGTCTTCACGTTCTAGTGCATATGTAGACATATTTGTGCCTACCTGAAGTAGTGATAAACTAATTAAATTTAATTCAAGAGTTGAGAATTATAAAAGTAATAAACTTGAAAAAAAAAAAAAAAACATTGTTATTAAACTTTTAATTTTAGAAGTTATTTGAGAAAGAAACTCACTGTATGTCCTCTGGTATTTGAGGTTGAAGCTTGAATGGTGAACTTCGAGTTGTTTGAGGATTAGAGACTTAGAGATGAAGTTAGCGGCTAGGGTTTTTTTAATAGTATTTTGTTTTGTCACTTTATGTTAAGTAACGGTGAAGAGATGTAAAGTTAGGGTTAATGTATTTATATATATATATATATATTAGATATATTTATTTTCTTTGAAACTAAGTAGTTTAACTAAGGGGTTGTTTGTTTTTTTGTCTGAAGACTAAACAGTCCTGAATTTTTCTAAAGACTGAAATATGAACTTGAATGACATGTTTGTTTTTTTTTTCCTCACATCTGAATGTATTGTCAACACGTTTGTTTTTTAAAAGTATAATTGTCTAAAAATAAGTAATTTTATATTTATACACATGTTAAACAATTATACACATATAATATGGAATAAAAACAATCAAAAAATATTTATTATATATAACACATATGATCATGATCTTTTTCTTAGATTACAAACAAACTTCATTTTTACTAAGAAAATAAAAGGTTTTTTTTTTTTTTCAAAAAATAAAAGGGGCAACTGAAAACTCATACAAAACACTCCTAAAAAAATAATATATAAATACATAACCCTAATATCATAATAAAACATTGATATTAAACGTCAATATGAGAAGTGATTAGGGTTCTTTTTTATTTTTTTAAATAATTAATATATTAAAATAAAGATTTCTATACCATATATAATTATGATGAAATTGAAAATATGTTATATGTGGGGGATAATATCAGAAGAAAAGATTTTGGATTGCATTTAATACAATTCAATTATTTGCAATTAAGTAAAAAGTCTGGATTTTTTACTTTTTATTTTAAGTTGTTTTTTGGTATTTTTAAAATGTTTGATCACTTAAAAAATAAAAACAATTTAATAATTATTATTCAGACCCATTAAGTTTTAAGCGGAAAAAACAAACGACCCCTAGGTATTATTTTAAATGAGGCAGGATGGGGTGGGGAGTATAAAACTCATCCCCGTCTCATACCCATTGCGGGTTAAACTATCTATCCCCATTCCCGCCCCATCTCTATCAAATTGAAACCCATCCCCACCCCAAAAGTGTGGGTCCCCGTGGGGAATTTTGTCATCCCTATGATCACCTCTTAGATGACTTGGTAGTGCTTCTCCCTTCCAAATAAGTATTGAGGGTTTCAAATCTCACCATGTGCATTCAGGGCCGGTTCTGAGATTTCAGGGGCCCAAGGCAAACTATAAAATTGAGGCCACCAAAGATACAATGAATTGCAATTTGATAAGTTGTGGTGGGGTAAGTATAATGATTTTGTTTCTTTAATGGGCCTTTTTTTTAACATAAAAAAAATATAAATGGATGTACATAAATATTTATTTGGTGGGCCTTTTAAGTGATAATTGATATTTGGACTTTTTTTTTTTTTTTTTTTAAAAATTTTTTTTTTTAAAATTGTTCTCGAGCCTAAAGATAGAAATACGTAGTAAACTGAATTTGGGGGTCCTTGGAAAACAAAGGCCCTAGGCGGCCGTCTCGTGGGCCTATGCCCAAGGCTGGCCCTGTGTACATTTAACAAGTATGTATGAAAAGTTTTCTTCTTAGATTGTGAGAGTAGTTATTTCCCGTTATGGGAGTAGATACCTGAGCTGTAAATGTAATGTTTGATCTCGACAAGTTCCAACAATCCTATTGTAATAGTTTAGTTTAAGAGAAATACCAGTATAAATTCAGTTATAAAGATTTGTTTTAGTTTGAATTCAGCTATAAATTCGTGTTAACCTATACATGCGGTTTTCATGGACGTAGTATCATATATCAGATAATATATAATACGGTCCCGTTTCTATCAGGACATCCTTATATAACTTTATCATAATATTGAATGTGAGTCACTCATTTATAAAAGTGATTCGACAAGTGCATACATACCAAGTCAAAGTATGTAAAACGAGCAGCTTACATTCAATGTCCTTATATAATTCTATCAGGGTATCCTCATAGGAAAATTTCCGATATATAATAATAACATTTTTTTTAACCAAAAGCTGACATGTGTCATTTTAATTAATTAAAATAATTATAAAATTATATATCATATAATAGGTTATAACTTTACCAAAAAAAATATAATAGGTTATAATATTATATATAATCATATTATTTTTATTTTTATAATAATGTTATTAATTTTTATTTTATTTCCATCTATTTTTTTTATGCATATCAAATTATTTAATCATATCAAATATTAATATTAAAATAAAAATTCATATATAATAATAATAAAATAGTAACTTCTTTTAATCTGCCATGTGTCATCTTAATTTTTTTAAGATGTGTCATAAAATTATATATCATATATAGTAATATAAAATGAAACTCCTACAGTTTAATAAGATGTTAATTTCAAATGTTAATTATATTATTATTTAATGTTTTTGTCCATTGAAATCTCTTATTTTATTTTTATTTTTTTGGTTTTTTCTTACCACTTTTTATTTTGAGATGAAACTCCCAGATTTAATAAGATGTTAACTTCAAGTGTTATTTATATACTTAATGCTTTTGTCCATTGGAAATTTGGAATCTCTCATATTTTTTCAAAATTATTTTTCTTTTCTTTTTATTTTTATTTTTATTTTGAGATGAAACTCCCACCATTTAATAATAGGTTAATTTCAAGTGTTATTAATATCTCATTTAATTCATTTTTCAATTGAATTCTTTCACTTTAATTTCAAGTGTTATTTTATTTTATTTTTGAGATTAAACTCCTACCATTTAATAAGACGCTAATTTCAATTAATAAAAATTCTTCCCACCTCCTTACCTCTTCCTTTTCGTCTCCCTCCCCTTCTATCCCACTTCCCTTTTTTTAGTTTCTATTTTTCAACAATATATATATATATATTGTACTCTCTAGGGATAGCAATGGGGCGGGTTCAGGGTGGGGTGGTCTTCCCCGCACCCCACCCCATTTATTTTTTAAAAACTCATCCCCTCATAAAACCCAACCATAGATGGAGCGAGTTGGGGCGGGGCGGGGTACAATGGGAAGTGCTTTCCTCATCCCCACTCATTTACCCTATTTATATATAGGACTAGAATCCTCTCCTCAACTAAAATATCCTCACCTTGTCCTCACCTTTCAACAATCCATTGACACCTGTCTTCTAATGAAATCAAAGGCCAGGATTATTCTATTATTATTTTTTTCTCCAGACTTCCAAAATACCGTCGTTTTACATCTTCCAAAAACCCACAAATTTGTTAACCCGATTCAATCCCTAGCTGGCTAGCAGGACATCTCCTCTCAATCGACTACTGGGAAAATTTCTCTCATCAATCTCTCGAAAGATTGGTTTTAATTTGAATCTATTTCTTTCTCTCGTCAATCTCTCAAAAGATTGAATCAGTCATTTTACATCATACAAAAACCCCCAAATTTGTTAATCCCTGTTTCAATCCCTAGCTGGCTATCAGCACATCTCTTCTCAATCGACTATTGGGAAAATTTCTCTCATCAATCTCTCAAAAGATTGATTTTAATTTGAATATATTTCTTTCTGGGGAATTGAAATTTAATCAAAGTCATGGATGATATTGGTATGGCACTCAAAATTTTTCAGAAATCAAAAGATGTTGACAAGCAAGAAATGAGTTTGGATTACTGGAAAGCAAGAAACACTCCATTTATGTTGATGTCAGTAACCCATTCACTCTGTTCCTGGACAACAGCTTTCAACCGGATCAACTAGATCTTACTTCACAGTTTCGGGACTCTATCGCGACTGAAATGTGGGATGATTATATCAGTGGATTAGCTTCCATGTAGATTATTCTTTGTGATTTTAGTTTCAGTAAGAGGATATAGGTTTGAAATCTTTCAAGACCAACAATCTCTTGAAATTTTTAGTGGTATTGTTCTTGAACTTGGAAAGATGTACATTGGATTTTGATCATAGAAAAGAAATACATGGGTAAAAACATATTTTTCCCTATAAATGTTTTTTACTAGAATGGTTTTAAGCATGTGTCTATAAACAACCATTTTTATAGGTTGGAATCTGGCTGATTCAATGACAGTATTCATGCTTTGGTACTAAAAAGTACTTGATTAACATTTTCTAAGAAAAAGTGTACATGTTCTTGATTAATGTCTGATTATGTTTATAAAAACAACAGTATCTCTTATTTCTATGTTTCTTTTGCTCTTTATCTTGTTTCCTTAAATAAATCTGTGATTATGTTTGTAAAAATATCAGTATCTCTTATTGATGACAAGAAGAAGATACAAGGCAAAAACAGAGCAAAAAAAAAAAAACAGCCCTCCAGCAAACAGGCACCCCAAAAACAAAAGACCTGACACCACAACCAGAATAAAAGCACAAGAAGTAAAGGAAGACAAAAGCTTCAGTATCCAACAAAGTCCAATATCAAATTAAATTAAAGAAAACTTGTGGAATTCCAACAAAGTTCAACATCAAATTAAAGCAAAGAAAAACTTGTAGAAGCTTGAGAAGAAAAACATGTAGAAGCTTGAGAATATTTGAATACCAATGAAGCGGTAGCTTCATTTTGTTGAACCAATTCTTGCTGCTTCATTGTTTGAGCTTGTTCATTAGGAGTCAATTCTTGCAACTTCATTGTTTGAACTTGTTCATTAGAGGTCCATGAGAATAGATTATGCATATTATAAGCTTGTAGTTGTACTGTGGGCTGGAAAAAAAAATACAAATATAATTAACAATAATTAAAGTTAAAACCTAAACTTTGAATAAAATAAAAAATTAAAAGCATATAATACTTACCGAATGAGGAGCATAGACCATTGATGGATTAAGACTATTACTAATCATAGGAAGCAAGTGGGTAGATGTCTGTACATAGTTAAAATTTGAAAATTATTATGGAATAACTATTAAATTAGTATAATTAAAAAATATATAAATTAGCAAAATCATAAAAGAATATTACCTCAAATGTTTAAGAGTGTGTCAAAGATTTAGATGATTTCTTCCTTTTTGCCAAGGCCTTCTCCAAACTACTCTTTATTCTGCGTCATCCACGACTTGACTCTTTCTTTTTTAGCCTCTTTACTTTCATAAGATTGGAATCTTGAATGGAATTCACTTCAAGGTTGACATCTTGAGATTCATGACCTATCTTGAGAACATTACCAGCAATTTCTAAGCATAAAATATCTTCTACTAATCTTGCCAAGTTACTTGCATGCTCATATGCTACATTATATGCTTTTTCACTTTCAGAAGCCCTGCTAGATATGCGAGTGAAAATAGAACACAAAGACCTATATTGATATGTTTGTTGCAACTTAGGGTTAGCTTGAATCTCATGTCCGTGCATGTCTTGCACACATTCAGCTCTGGCTTGTTTTGTCCATCTTTTCAATATATATTGATCAGGAATGTCTTTAACATTCATGGCTTCTCTAAGAACTTTGATGACATGACTACATAAGACTCCCTTCATCTCAAACATTCTACAACTACAAGATAATAAGTTGTCACTCTTTCTTTTCACAAGCCACTTTTTAAAAGATTCATCTTTGGTAACTATATAAAGTAAGCTTCCATCATCATCAACACAACTCTCCAAGGACATCTCAATAGAATCTAAAAACTGAACTTGAAACTCTTCAAATATTGCTTTTGCTTTTGTGTAATATTACTTGAAACTCTTCACAAGCCACTTCTTAAAAGATTCATATTTGGTAAATATTGTTGTTGTGTGGTATTCATTCCAGCAGACCATTCATGCCTAACATATGCATAAGCTCATTTCTCTTTTATAGTGAATATGCTCTTCATCCAACTTTTTTCATGCATATCATAGTCATTAAGAATCTTATTCCAAGCCATGAAAAACTCATTTTGTTCTTCAATCTCATTCATAAATTTTGATAAGATTTTTTTCACTCCGCCGGGTCCCTTAAATACACCATGTACATGTTTTAATGCATTTTGCATTATATGCCATGTACAAAGTCTATAGTATGTGTTAGGCATCACATGTGAAAGAGCTTTGGCCATTACAGCATCTTGATCTATAAACATAGTTTTTGGAGCCTTTCCAGACATTGCCTTCAAAAATGTTTCAAATAGCCATATAAATGAGTCAATAGTCTCATCATACATCAAAGCGGCCCCAAATATAACAGTTTCTCGATGGCGATTAAGGCCAACAAACACCGCAAATGGTCTATTTGCTCTGTTGATTTTGTAAGTTGTATCAAAACTTACAACATCTCCAAATTGGCCATAATCAATAATCATTCTAGCATCTGCCCAATACATGTTCGTGATCTGTTCTTCATTATCTAACTGCACTGATTGAAAAAATGATGGGTTTTTTAAAGATTGATCAGAGAAATACTTTAAAACACATCCTACTTCTTCAAATGCCAATTTCATTTGCCTCTTCGATCTGATATAGTTTTTTTGATCTTGTTTTGTGTACCCAAGAAACTCTCTTCCACCAACTTGCCTACCCAATAACTCATAAGAAGACTTAAGTGAAATTCAAGATTCTTCTGCTAAGTCTACTTCAATTGCCTGTGAATTAGCCATTTTTCTTTGTAAAGGCAGAATATGAGTACACTTTTGCATAACAAAGGATGATTATGATATTCTACAAACTGAGTAACAAAAAAGTTCTTTTTCACCCTATTTAACTTGATGCATAATTGTGCATTACAACCAATCCTAGTCTCTGTTCTAGGTTTAGTAGTTAAAATATCCCGTTTATCGTTTGACCGAAAACCCTCCTTATTGCAAACAAATTTCCTAGAAGTGAGTTCATCTGTACTTATATTCTTACCAAAACCTTTTCTTCTAATGCTAAAGCCCACTTTTCCACCATACATATTGTAAAAGTCATAAGCTGATTGTTCTGAATCAAACTCCATATCACATTTAGGCTTCCATTCCAAATCATTCACACATTCCAAATCACTCGCAGTTGTAGTCTCAATAACACATTCTAAATTACTCGCAGTTGTAGTTTCAAGACCAGCCATTTAAAAATATAGAGAGAGAAAAAAAAACCTGAAGATAAACTATTAGAATTACCAATTGCATACCTGATACAAAAGAAAAAAATAGTAAAAGTTAAACATTTACACAAATCAATAAAGATAGTTTTGGATTATTGATAATCACAAACAACATTGTTCCACTCACTATAATTTATAATGAGATTGTAATATATATATATATATATATACCGACAAGTTTTCAATTCTGGGTTAGTTATCTGTACTTCAATTAACTTGCCTTGTTGAATTAAGAAATGTTTTGCTAGAAAATCATTGGATTAGAGTTAAACATATTTGTAAACCAGAAAGAGTAAATATTAAAATCAATCTCAACCAGTATATTTTCAGTCTTGAACAACTTAAGAACCATCAATTAAACAATAGAATAGGATTAGCAAAGATACAACAATTGTTTATTCATAAGAAGGAAAAAATTATATATATCAGACATGATATATAATTACCAGGTAATACAACAATTGTTTATTCATAAGAAGGAAAAAAATTATATATTTCAAACATGATAAGAATAGCTTGTTTGATTTGTTAGATTGCACAACACAAAATGTTTTTTTCTTGAACTGCAATTCTATTCAAAGAATGCCAAAAAGACCACAAAACACCACAGGAAATAACAGAAACAAAGTAGAGCAAAAGAGCAGCAAACGAGCACATGTTGAAACAAATATACACATGAGCGAAACAGAGGCTCCTTAAAACAAAGAAAATAGAAGCACCTAAAAACCAAACAAGCACCACAATAACAGAGACCAATAGAAAACAAAACAACAAATGAAAACCAACCCAAACAAAACAAAACGGAAAACCAACAACTTCATCTTCCATAGCCAAAATAGTAGAGCAACACAACATAAAATGTGACCTTAGTGATTAAACAATGAAGGAAAAAAAAAGCTCACCAAGAATTCCAGTGATAATCTGGGGATTCTTAGTTACACTGCAAATTTTAAAATCCCATTACAGATTTTGAAAAATTTCTTACTGGGGAAAAGAGTTGTTTGGTTTCGTATAGAAACCGGAAAGGCGTAGTTTGTGCAAAGATGAAGACATCAGTTTGTTTAAAACGACTGTTTTTCGGAAGTCTGGAGAAAAAAAATTAATAGAATAATCCTGGCCTTTGATTTCATTAGAAGACAGGTGTTAATAGATTGTTGAAAGGTGAGGAGAGGATCCTAGTCCTTATATATATTATTTAACTAACAAATATATAACTATTAAATATGATAGTTATATTCAAAAAAAATTTATCAGTTAAGTGCTCCCATATAATTGATGTGCACTTTCTTTTTCTTTTGTTGCCATCATCATCACATTCAATTGGGTTTATTTCCACTCCACGTTGTTCTTCTATGTTTACACAATTTTCTATTGATGACATCAGTATTGGGTCTTCACTTTCTAGTGCATCTGTAGACATATTTATGCCTACTTGAAATAGTGGTAAACGAATTAAATTTAATTCAAGAGTTGAGAATTATTAAAGTAATAAACTTGAAAAAAAAATTACTGTAGTTATTAAACTTTTAATTTTAAAAGTTATTTGAGAAAAAAAAAACTTACTGTATGTCCTTTTGTGTTTGAGGTTTGAGATTGAACGGTGAACTTCGAGTTATTTGAGGATTAGAGCTTAGAGTTGAAGTTAGCGGCTAGGGTTTTTTTTAATAGTATTTTGTTTTGTCACTTTAGGTTAAATAACAGTGGAGAGATGTAAAGTTAGGATTAATTTTTATACATATATATATATATATATATATATTATTTATTTAGATATATTTATTTTCTTTGAAACTACGTAGTTTAACTAAGTATTATTTTAAGCAGGACGAGGTGGGGTGGGGAGTATAAAACTCATCCCCGTCCCATACCCATTGCGGATTATACTATCTATCACCATCCCCGCCCCATCCCCAACCAATTTGAAACTCATCCCCACCCCAAAAGTGTGGGTTCCCACGGGACCCCGTCCCTGCGAAGAATTTTTTCATCCCTAGTACTCTCTCAAAGATTGATAAAAAAAATTATCTATAGCAATCATTTTTTCTTATCATTATATAATCTTGTTTACTTCATTTGACATTTTTTTTATATTCAATTTTAAGGGATTTAAAGTAAAGTATGTCTTAGGGTTTTTTTTTTTTTTCTCCCTTATACTATATGATGAAAGTGAAGAGTATTGATTAATTTTTTGTTCGTTTTACACTACAAAAAAAAAAAAAAAAAAAAAAAAAAAAAAAAACATCTTTCTTGACAATTTTCTGTTTGTTAACATTTTTGTAAAACTGTCATTAAAAAACTGTCAAGAAATAATTCTTAACAGCTTTTTAAGATTAGTGTTATTGGCACATCCTTATACCCCACTTTTTTAAATTTTAATTTAATTAAATAAAGTTAAATAGTTTTATTAATTTATTTTATTTATTTCCAAAACCACCATTTTTACTTATTTTTCAAACTTAATACACCTCATTTCTGATCTATCTATCTATCTCAAATCTCTTTGTCTCTAGTCTCGTCTTTCTCTCACGAAATCAATCTCGTAGAACATTGTTTATCAAACATTATGATCATGATATTTTTGTTGCACGAATATATGTTGATGACATTGTTTTTGGGTCTACCAATAAAACCAAGGTTGATATGAATTTGTTAGTGTGATGTCAAGTGAATTTGAAATGAGTATGATGGGTGAGTTAAATTACTTTCTAAGGATACAAGTGAAGCAAACTAGCACGGGTATTATGTTGAACCAATCTAAGTATGCTAGAAACCTAGTTAAGAGGTTTGGCCTAGAAAGTGGAAAAGAATTTGAAACTCCCATGAGTACTACTCTTAAACTTGACAAAGATGAAAAGGGGAAGAGTGTTAACGAAATCTTTTATAGAAGCATGATAGGAAGTCTACTTTACCAAATGGCTAGTAGACCGGACATTTGCTTTAGTGAAGGCTTGTGTACTAGATTCCAAACCAACCCTAAGGAATCTCACTTAAAAGCCGTCAAGAGAATCATTAGGTACACCAAAGGAACTTATAGTCTTGGTTCATTCTATTCATTTGATACCAATGATATTCTAGTAGGTTATTGTGATACCGATTGAGCGGGGAATGTAGATAATCGTAAAAGCATATCCGGCGGTTGCTTTAATGTTGGGAATAACTTGGTTTCTGGGTCTAGTAAGAACAAAATTCCATTTCCCTTTTCTCTTCCGAAGTTGAGTACATTACGACCGGAAATGCATGCACATAGTTACTTTGGATGAAACAAATCCTTAAGGATTATGAGATAGAACAAGGAAAATAAACACTTTATTATGATAACTTAAGTGTCATTAACATCTCTAAAACTTTAGTTCAACACTCACGCACTAAGCATATAAACATTAAGCATCATTTCATTAGAGATCAAGTTGAACATTCTATTGTTTCTCAAGAGCATATACCTACTAAAAATCAACTTGCGGACTTGTTCACTAAGCCTTTGGACAAAGAGAGATTTAAATCTCTTAGAAGGTTCATTGGCATGATTTGTGTTGATTTATGTCTTTGTCTGATTATGAGTGGCTTGCTGAGCAAAACTTTATTTGAATGTCAATATCTTTGAGGGTTACTCACTTGACAAATAATGATCTTAAACAAATAACTTTTATTGTTTTTAGATCATGCACTTGAGCTTGAAAATCTTATTTTTGAAAAGTACACAAATGCTTCTCTTATATGTTTATATTTAAGTAGTTGAGTTTGAAAATATATAGATTATGGATGCATCTAGAAGTCTATTGGTTAGTACATGATAGATGAATTATGGTTAGTATCCATTTTGCTTCTGTAACTACATAGAACTCAACGAGCACCTTCATGGAAAGGTCTACACACTTTGGTTGTGCAGCCATCCAATGTAGGAAAGGGTTACACCATTGTGATGAGTGAAAGCCACCGTAAAGAGTATATATTTATGTTAGAAAAATCAAATAAGTATTGAAAAGAATCCTTAAAAAAAATATTTGATACAAAGCCTAAAAGAAATGAAAAAGAAAAGGCTTAATAGAGTATAGTTGAGAATTGTGAAATGCTTGAATTGTCAAATAGAAATAAGTAAACGAGCCACATGGGACACACGCTCATATGTTGAAATCTATTCTCTTTAAAGTAAAAAATAAAAAAAAAAATAAAAAAAAAATTAAAAAATTAAAAAAAAAAAAATTAATAAATAAAAAAATATAAAAACCAAATGAATATCGATTTGACCTAGATTGGAAATGCTTTAAATGGATAGGTGTGGAAACGGTTTGCATGTTTAAATTACAATTACTCCATGTATATATATTAGAAGCATTCCCACAAACACACATTTTGCTTATAGTGCTTGATTCATTAGCAATGTGAGAATATTTTTAAAAGATTAATGAAAATCTGTGATTCTCTCTTGGACTTGAAAAGTGATAAAATATTTTCTCTTATTGCTTGAATATGTAATTGTGTGATTCACTTGCGAACAATTCTACTTGGTGATCATAATATGGATCATATGTTAAGGGGGAGCTTAATTTATTCAACTTCACTTTCTGATATGACCAAAATTTGTATGATTTGGCCCTCATTACCTTTTCTTTTTGCTTAATTCTCGGGCAATATCCTGTGATTTAATTATGTGAATTAAGTGTTTTCAAGTATTTATAAAGTTGAAGGTAGTGGTGGCCACGGTTCGGTTTCGGTTCCGTGGCCACCCAAAACCGAAACCGTAACCGGAAAACCGGTTTGGTACACGGTTTCTAACCGGCGGTTTTACGGTTTCGGTTTCGGTTTCGGTTTAAAAACCGACGGTTTTAGGTTTGGTTTCGGTTTTTCAAAAACAAAATTCAAAAAAAATGTCATGTGTCAACTTCTGATTAGTCGATTTTTTTTTTTTTTATAAAAAAAACGAAACATTTAGCAGTTTTGGCGGTTTTGAGTATCAGCAGAAACCATCTTGGTTCAACCGGTTTCCGATCGGTTTTGAAACCGCGGGTTTCGGTTTCGGTTTCGGTTTCGGTTTTGGGACGGTTTTTGGAAGTACGGTTTCGGTTAAACCGCGGGCAAAACCGTCGGTTTAACCGAAACCATGGCCACCTCTAGTTGAAGGGCATTAGATTAATTTTAGTAAAATGGGGGTGAATGTATCAGGCGTAGCAGGCAAGCGTGCCACGTAGGATAAGTAATCCGGTGCGTTTTGATGTGGGGTTAGGCCTCTGATTGCACTTCAGCCTAATTCTGAGTACACCCCAGTGTCATCAACTCGTATTGAAACGGTGCGTTTCAGTAAGGGGCTCAAAGTGCAGGCTAAATGCACCCCATAACAGTACTAAATGCACCCCTAAAGAGACAGCAGCCCATGCCGCTTAAAGAAACGGTGCGTTTTGAGAGGGGCTTCCAAACGCAGCCCATGCCTTTTCTAATTGAACCCCCTATAAGACAAATGAGAAGCAATCTGCGTACACCCCCTGGCCTTACTAAGCACACCCCCTTCATCTTTAAACTTCTTCTTCAACCTCACGAAAGACCTGCCATGGCCACCCAAAACCCTAGGTTTTGCGGCCACCGGAAAATCCCCTCCTCCGGCCTATCTCCGGCCGATTTCCGGCCTAAAACGACGTCCATGACAACGACAACTCGATCGTTCCACTTCTCGGCTCCTCCAACGGCTGCAATCCAAGCCTCAATCACGCCTCCATCATCCCTTTGTCGCCACTTTCCAAAACCGCGACACACTCGCGAAAATCGATGTCGCTATTTACTCGTTCAACGACACCATGGCGACAGAGATGAAATTCTGGACCTGATTGATGTCGCCATTTTGTCGCCCATAGTGTTGCCATGAACCCAAAGCAGCGACCATCTCTGATTGGTGGGTTTTGGCGTGAAAATTACTAATGGTAATTTGCAAAGTTCAGAGGCTGTTTTGGTAATTTGACACCCGAGACCTAATTTGAAAATCCTATAAATTCATCACTATTTTTCACCTTTTTGACAACTCTTGACAACCAAGGAACCTCTCTCTTCTACCATTCCTAATCCCACCATTTTTCCTATCCAATAAACATCTAGATTACTCCACTTAAATCATTCATCTCTTTTCATCTTCTCCACCCATTTCCTTTGTCACTTTCCATTGGACTTCACCCATCTAGACATATCTTCATCATCCACTCCTTGCACAAAGAGCATCAAAGGCAAGGAGGGGGTCAAGCTCTACAAAAGGACGCCCAATAGTGATTTCTTAATCTTTTACTTGTCTTCCCTTTGATTGTAATATGTATAATTAAACCCCCAATTTTAGGGGATGATTTGAGAGACTTTTTGGACTTGAGTATTTATTAAAGCTTTGAATATTATATTTGCATAATTGTAGTTCTATTTACATTTTAATTAGATCTTGCACTTATGTAATTAATTGAGTATTGACACACTTGTTGATTACAATATGTTGTAGGATTTATTTGTCATAAAATTGGTTTTAAGTTATTAACACAATTGATTGATTGCAGCACAGAGTGAATAGGATAGGCTTTAGAAGGGGTTATCAACCACTATTGCCTAGACCTTTAATCGCCACTAATCGATCCCACCTTGACCCCCTTTCCTTAGTCAGTTAGGCATTTTGGTAGGAAGTTGTTTAGGGTTTGTAGTGACGACCTAAACAACACCTTCGAATGAGATCGATCCTTAGTTGTGTAAATTGTACGTTAATGATGCAATGTATAAATTTCTCATAGTCCATTAGCTACTCTATCATTTTCCATAGAATTTCCTATTAATTGTTTAATCCATTCTCTTATCTAGATCATTGATATTGGATTCCTATCTATTCATATTCTATTTACATTTTGTTATTTTTATTTTGACATGTAAGTTTGGTGGTTTCTCAAACCACACATTATCAAACTATCATGATTAACTTTATTGCATATAAGACTAGTTAATTAATTCAACTAATTACTCTAATTCTCTGTGGAACGAATCTTTGGTTACCATTTTACTAAATTTTCTATCTAAGTGGATTTTTAAGTGGTGAAATTGGTTTTCAAAATGATCACATTCAAAACATTATTTTGTCGTGTAATACGACCGCATCACTTTCTATACGACTTGTTTGCTTAATATCTCGTACTTTATCTCATGTGTCATTTATCTATTACTTGACAAAAAAGGGGAGAAATGTATACCTTACCATGTGTAGAGAAATATTACAAATGTGTGAGAAGTATATCTCTTTGTGCTTTATTGAGACTGTCTTAAGGGGGAGAATTCTGTTCTTAAGGAGGAGAAACAAATTCTTATTTGATAAGGTTAAGGAACTTAAGTAGAGCTTTAAAGTATACATTCATTTGTTTGAGATAATGCATTTTTCTTTGAGATAAGGGAAGTTGTTATTTGTTTTTGCAAAAATATCTCACCATTCTTCTTTGGAGAAGATCTATTATTTGGTTTGCTATTTTTCTCATAGGTACTTTGATTATCAAAAAGGGATTCTTGAAAACTCATGAAGACTTGAAAACATATTAGTCTATGGATCTCTTTGTAATGTAAGGATGAGATAACGCAATCAACTATGAGTTTTTTAGAGTGAATATTGTATGGTAAGGATGAGGTTTTGCTATGGAATAACCAAAGGGGGAGATTGTTAAGATTTAGATTTGTATTGGCTTTATTCCATTCCAAAACACTCTTTATTTGTTATAGTTAATTGCTTAGGTGTTTCTTTGTGGAAAGGAGCTTCAAAGGAGAAAAGAAACTTCTCATACAAATATCGTCTTCAAGAGAAAAAGAGCTTTCTTGGATGCTAAGGTATCAAGTTGCTTCTGTTAGGATTATGCTCAATAGCAAGAGTGTAATGTTGTAATTAACAATCTTTTTCATATTAATAAAGTGATTTCTGATTTAACAAATCGTATAGCATTTATAGTTTGTATTATAATTGTCAAAGTAAATAATCATAAGGTCTAAAGACTATGGGAAAAGAAGAATTGTTCTTACATCTGGATATGTATGTGGTAGACACAATTCTTTAGTTAGTCTTGAATATTGTTCACAACTTAAGTTAAAGGTTGGGCACCTTTATCTTGTTAAAGTTGTAGAATTCTTTTGCTAACATTTGAGTGGGATCAAATGAGATATGATGAGTCTAAAATCATCGGAGTATCTTCGAGCAAAAAGATCTAGTGCACTGGGTGCATTGAACTGGATCACAATGAAAAGCTTTATCTAGAACCGTCAATAGATAATAGTCTTTTCATTATCAGGACAATCGGAGAGTCTATCTTAATCCTGAGATAAATGATGGACTTATGGTTGCAAGTGATATCATTTGAGTTATCAATGAGTACGATTATATCGCATAGTCTATCCTCGATAGTTTGGTGATATTCATTTGTTAATCGATGAGGACTTCATTTATAGATATGGACATCGTGGCTCCATTTAATTAAATGAGAGTATAATATCATCATATGGATGTTTTGAGGTAATTGGATATTAAATCTCAACGTTGAGTTTTGAATAGTGTCTATTGAAAACATGGCTTCTGGACAAGTCAAAATATCCAAGTTCAAAACGTGGTCATATGAGTAAATATGGTAACTTGGAGAGTTATAGGTGTTAGGATTATGCTCAATAGCAAGAGTGTAATGTTGTAATTAACAATATTTTTCATATTAATAAAGAGATTTCTGGTTTAACAAATCGTATAGCATTTATAGTTTATATTATAATTGTCAAAGTAAATAATCATAAGGTCTAAAGACTATGGGAAAAGAAGAATTATTCGTACATCTGGATATGTATGTGGTAGACACAATTCTTTAGTTAGTCTTGAATAATGTTCACAACTTAAGTTAAAGGTTGGACACCTTTATCTTGTTAAAGTTGTAGAATTCTTTTGCTAGCATTTGAGTGGGATCAAATGAAATATGATGAGTCTAAAATTATCGGAGTGTCTTCGAGCAAAAGGATCTAGTGCACTGGGTGCATTGAACTGGATCACAATGAAAAGCTTTATCTAGAACCGTCAATAGATAATAGTCTTTTCATTATCAGGACAATCGGAGGGTCTATCTTAATCCTGAGATAAATGATGGACTTATGGTTGCAAGTGATATCATTTGAGTTATCAATGAGTACGATTATATCGCATAGTCTATCCTCGATAGTTTGGTGATATTCATTTGTTAATCGATAGAGGACTTCATTTATAGATATGGACATCGTGGCTCCATTTAATTAAATGAGAGTATAATATCATCATATGGATGTTTGAGGTAATTGGATATTAAATCTCAACGTTGAGTTTTCAATAGTGTCTATTGAAAACATGGCTTCTGGACAAGTCAAAATATCCAAGTTCAAAGCGTGGTCATATGAGTAAATATGGTAACTTGGAGAGTTATAGGCGGTCTATGAACTCTTGGCGATTACTGATATTAATCACGAGGATACACTATCTCCAATATGATTGTCTAGGGTATGAATGAGGAGCGTCTTCCTTTTCTATCTTTATTTAAGAGTTCAGTTTTAGCTCTTTAGTGGAATGAGTTAAAATTAATGGATCGGACCTAAGTGAATCATTTGTTGATTGTGATTAGGTTATGTCTATTGAAGCTTAAATTTAGATGGCCCGCCAAGATCACCAATCCACACGGACTTGCATGGATCACTTGATATATTCTACCGGACCAATTTAAGGGTCCATCTAGAATTGCATTTAATATATTAAGAATATAATTTGCACATTATTTAAGTAATGGGCTGCTCAATTATATTAATATATTAATGAAAGACATGTGGGCTTGTTTCTTTTAGTAAGAATGGGTCTGGTTCACATGTGGGCTTTTTTTTTTTTTAAAGTCCAATGGATTAAATGAAATAGGAAAATAATATTAGGCCCGTCTTATATATAAGTGGGGCGGCTAGGTCAAAGTTTTGATCTAAAAATATTATTTTGTTTCATTTGTTTTAATTAAATAAGAATTAATTGATTTATTGATTAATTGTTTAATTAAAGAAACAAATCTTTCCTAAAAGTAAAAGACTTGTTTGATAAGTAAATAAATAAATTAGTATTATTTATTTAATCAAATAAGGAGTCTTTTTTTTTTATTTTAGTCAAATAAAAGAATAAAAATAAAAGAGTTGGATTAGGGTTTGAAGTCTATAAAGTTAAAAAGAATTAGGGTTGAATTTGAGTCACCCTATATAAGTGACATGATGAAATTCGGCCAACCCTAATTAGATACTACATAGAATTCGGCAACCCTAAAGGAAAACGAAGAAAAATTCGGCCAACCTATATATATGTTCTTATAGGGTTCGGCCACATCAATTAATTGGTGCTTGAGTTTTTATTTTCTTTCTTCTTCTTCTTAATTCTAAGAGAGTTTTTATTCTAGAGAGACAAAAAAGTAGTGAAAAATTATTCTTTGATAGTATACAATTGCTTAAACATCAATAAGCTTGTGTATACGATATCGATCTAGGTTCACGCGAGTTTCGATCATAAGATTGTGAACTCAAAAGTGACCGGAATAATTTTGACATTCTTTTGATTGTTTTGTGACTAACAAAGAAAAGAAAGTATTTGTTTGGTCCATTCACAGGTTTGCAATTCAAAGGAAAGGGAGACCACGCTCCTAGGTGATCCACGTTCGTGCTCGGATTGAAGGTCTTGCGGATTACCATCGACGTAAGTCAATCGGATCACGCGACAAGAGGTAATTTACTTTTGTTGATATATATGCATGTTTATTGATTAAAAGGTTTTAAGGTTCATAAAGGAAAAATTTTAAAAGTCACTAAATCGTCTTTAGTATCGCTTCCGCTGCGTGTAACACTTTTATTTGTTTATTTTTCCCTACAATAGGCGGTCTATGAACTCTTGGCGATTACTGATATTAATCACGAGGATACACTATCTCCAATATGATTGTCTAGGGTATGAATGAGGAGCATCTTCCTTTTCTATCTTTATTTAAGAGTTCAGTTTTAGCTCTTTAGTGGAATGAGTTAAAATTAATGGATCGGACCTAAGTGAATCATTTGTTGATTGTGATTAGGTTATGTCTATTGAAGCTTAAATTTAGATGGCCCGCCAAGATCCCCAATCCACGCGGACTTGCATGGATCACTTGATATATTCTACCGGACCAATTTAAGGGTCCATCTAGAATTGCATTTAATATATTAAGAATATAATTTGCACATTATTTAAGTAATTGGCTGCTCAATTATATTAATATATTAATGAAAGACATGTGGGCTTGTTTCTTTTAGTAAGGATGGGTCTGGTTCACATGTGGGCTTTTTTATTTAAAGTCCAATGGATTAAATGAAATAGGAAAATAATATTAGGCCCATCTTATATATAAGTGGGGCGGCTAGGTTAAGGTTTTGACCTAAAAATATTATTTTGTTTCATTTGTTTTAATTAAATAAGAATTAATTGATTTATTGATTAATTGTTTAATTAAAGAAACAAATCTTTCCTAAAAGTAAAAGACTTGTTTGATAAGTAAATAAATAAATTAGTATTATTTATTTAATCAAATAAGGAGTCTTTTTTTTATTTATTTAGTCAAATAAAAGAATAATAATAAAAGAGTTGGATTAGGGTTTGAAGTCTATAAAGTTAAAAAGAATTAGGGTTGAATTTCGGTCACCCTATATAAGTGACATGATGAAATTCGGCCAACCCTAATTAGATACTACATAGAATTCGGCAACCCTAAAGGAAAAAGAAGAAAAATTCGGCCAACCTATATATATGTTCGTATAGGGTTCGGCCACATCAATTAATTGGTGCTTGAGTTTTTATTTTTCTTTCTTCTTCTTTTTATTTCTAAGAGAGTTTTTATTCTAGAGAGACAAAAAGGAGTGAAAAATTATTCTTTGATAGTATACAGTTGTTTAAACATCAATAAGCTTATGTATACGATATCGATCTAGGTTCACGCGAGTTTCGATCATAAGATTGTGAACTCAAAAGTGACCGGAATAATTTTGACATTCTTTTGATTGTTTTGTGACTAACAAAGAAAAGAAAGTATTTGTTTGGTCCATTCACAGGTTTGCAATTCAAAGGAAAGGGAGACCACGCTCCTAGGTGATCCACGTTCGTGCTCGGATTGAAGGTCTTGCGGATTACCATCGACGTAAGTCAATCGGATCACGCGACAAGAGGTAATTTACTTTTGTTGATATATATGCATGTTTATTGATTAAAAGGGTTTAAGGTTCATAAAGGAAAAATTTTAAAAGTCACTAAATCGTCTTTAGTATCGCTTCCGCTGCGTGTAACACTTTTATTTGTTTATTTTTCCCTACAATTGGTATCAGAGCCTAGGTTGAACCTTTTTAATTAATTAACGTATATATACATGGATATATTTCTTTTTATTGTGATTATGCATGTTTAGAAAGAGATGGCACTCTAGGTATTCAAATATATAATTACATGTGATGTATGGATTTATATATATTTTATGTGGTTTGTTATTGCTCGATTTTGGCCCTAGATTTTCAATGTAATTTTTGTTTCGGAGTTGTAACAAGAAGGGTGGTCTATTATCGCCATAATTCCTTCTTGGTAGATTGCTAGGTTTTATTTTTTTTTATATATGTGCAGTATTTTTTTAGGGTTACTGCAGTTTTTTTTATTTTTAGTATGTGCAGTTTTTGGTTTGTAAAAATACTGCAGTGAATAAAAAAAAAAAAAAAAATTAATACTGTAGTATTTATTATATATATACTGCCGTAATATATTTAGGTCTTGGAGATTCGAAGACCATAGCAAAACGAAGCAACCGGAACCAAGTACGAGCACCGTGCGCACCCTAGGAGTGGATTGGGCTGCGCATGACAAGCCCAAACTTTGGTGGGCTGCGCATGGCAGCCTTGTGTGGCCTTATGGGCTGCGCAAGGCAGCCCCTTTGTGGGGTTGTGGGCTGCGCACGCCCATGGGAGAAGGCCGAAGGATGAGCGTATGGTTGATAGGCCACCTGAAGATCTTGTATTCCTGACAAATTGTAATTTACTTGTTTTTCTAGGATGGGCCAAAATTGTTGCTATTTAATTTATGCTTAAATATTACAATATTTGTTATTGTATGATAACATGACATATAGAATAGGAGTGCCACGCGTATATCTCTTTTGGTATGAACATGCATTGAATGATTTAGATATCTAAATTGGCATCTAGATAACTCGGTAAATCATTCTATGGGATTTAATCACACGCCTTAAATAATTGAGTGGGAGAAGGTGTTTTGGTAACACCTATGGCCTCCAAGGTTAGTTGAGCTTTATTATTTATTGGTAATCCCCCCAAGGGGCGTCCATGAATGGAATTTAGCAACATACTTCCTTACAAGGATAGACTAGACAATGGACTCAAACGAGATCTACTCACCAAGGAGGGATTTTCGTGAGAGAAAATTGAGGGTCGATATCTTGGTAACACACTCAATGTAATTTTATTGATATCCTCCCAAGAGTTCTTGTTAAAAAAATTGCAAGGCTAAAATTGAAAACGCTGGTTGTTATGTTAACAATTAGGTGGGACCTAGTTTAACTAGTAAATGGTGCGAACTCCCAAAGGAGGCGTAACATTTATGGGTGTTAGATCACCGTTGAATTTTATGATTGAGTTATTTATTTAATTCAAGATAAATATTTAAAAGTGCTTTATCATGATTATTTACTTATATATGTTTTGTTTTATTCAGAAATCATGACCCCATCACTTATAAATATCCTGAAAGACAACACTTTAACTGGAGATAATTATGTCACATGGAAAAGGAAAATTGGGTTATTGCTGCAAAGTGAAAAACATAAATTTGTTCTAACTACTCTTAAACCACCTACTCCTAATAATGAATCTAGCATAATATGTAGAGATGAGTATGAGCAGTGGAAGACTTCAGATGATATGGCAAAATGTTACATTATGGCCACTATCTCCGACGTGTTGCAACAGCAACATGAAGGAATGGAGTACGCTGTTGATATAATGATGTCTCTAGATGAGATGTTTGCTATGAAGTCCAGGACGACTAAGAGAGAGGCAGTGACTGCTTTTATGAATCTTAGGATGAAACCTGGACAGGCTGTGAAGGATCACATGATGAAAGTCATAGCACATCTCAACATTGCTGAACTGCATGGCGCTGAGATAGATGGTGAGACAAAGATTGATATGGTTGTCAATTCATTGTCAGATTCCTTTGATCAGTTCAAATTGGACTACACTTTGAACAAAAAGGAATACACCTTACAAGGCCTGATGCAAGATGTTCAAAGTGCTAAAAAGATCCTTGTGAAAGGCAAAGGTCAAGAGATTCATATGGTTGGTAGAGTTGCTACTGTTAAGGTCCGTCAAAAGGTCAAGAAACAATAGAAGAAAAAGCAACTTGGGCCTATCAAGAAGGAGACCAAGAAAGTAACCAAGATCAAAGGGAAATGCTTCCTTTGTGGTGAAAAAGGACATTGGAAGAGAAATTGCCCAAAGTCCCAGAACAAGAAGGAAGAAGGTAATTTGAATTATCTAGAAACATGTTTTTTGGCTAATTCTACAGATTCTTGGATCATAGACTCGGGAGCCACTAATCATGTTTGTTATTCCTTGTAGGGTTT